>JABFPK010000442.1:1833-15610 GCA_022817445.1 Habroteleia sp. ZL-2020
TTTTGTTATAAGTAACAGAAAAAAACTAAGAAAAAAACTGTTTATATAATTTATGAAAGATTTTAATATTAAATAATACCAAATACCAATAACAAACAACAATAAAAAAATAAAAATAAATTAATAAAAATGCGTGTTAATTATTTTACATATACAAAAGTAATGAAAATGTGTTGTCATATTGCAAAGGGATATATTAAAACTTGATTGCGAAAAGGGATACGTCAGAAAGCCGTTAGAAAAAGTGATTTTCCAAATATGGTTGTAAAAAGGGATATATAATTGTATGTCATTGTATCTCCTTTAAAAGGGATACCTAATTTTTGCAACAATCATTTACGTAACTAAAAAAATTAATTAGGTCAAATGAATGGAGTCAAGATGCAATAAAAATGTCTTATATGAGTCGAGAGTTGTTTTGAAAAATTTACAAAAGCAAATTTGCAAAATAAAAATTTGTATCCCTGAGCTCAGTTTGTGTTCCAAAAAAACTGAAATCTGGACACCCGAAATTGGTGAACATTTTTTTTCTTCCATAACAACATAGATGTCTAAATGAATTTGATTTTTTCGATAATTTCTCGCGTTATTCTCTTTTATAAGAAGAAATTATTAATCCCTTTTTACAGCCATATTTAGAGATAAAAAATTTAAATTTTAAAATTTAATATAACAACTGTTCCTCTAAGAAGAAATTTTACGTTTTATTTAAAATGATTAATATTTTTTTAGAATGGTTGAAAAATTTCTTAAATCAGTGCAATAATCTTTTTTTAATAATACCTTAATTTTATAATAAATATCCCAAGCAAGTTGTAATAATGAGCCTAAAATAAATATTTACTTAAGGATAAACTGATATGTAAAATAAAATTATTTTTCTTATTAGAAAAATAAATAATGCAATTTTTATTTCACTCACAATTCTTTTTCACATAAATGATACTGAAGATTAATGATATTAATTTAATGGTAAAACAATTTTGTAATATCATTAACTTATTTCATATGTGTGTATGTGTGTTCACGTGAGAAATAACTATTGAAGGTAATATAGAATGAAATCGAATTATTTTAAACGTTCAGGTAACTGGTAATATTTTTATATGTAATATTTTTAAATTTATCCATTCTTATACAATAATAATTATTTACGCTAACATGTTACTATATGTAAAGCGAAACCTATATCAAGGCATTCTATGGAAAGTTCAAACTATAATATAAGATATTATAATAAAGTTTTAAAGAAACAATAAAATATTTCTAAAATGGACTTGTTTAAATTTAATTAATCTAATTTAGATTCCGAGCCATGATATAGATTTTACTGCACATTTTGTTTTGATCTACATACGTTAATGTTTATAATAATTTAAAGTTAATGTAGTAAACAAATACAAAATGATAACCATATCAACGTAGAATTAACCAAAAATAAAATTCCAAATAATTGAAAAAATATGAAAATATATAAAATTTGAACGACATAAATAATAATGTGGACATTATAAAATTTATCTGGAACTTATTTTTGGAAAAATAAATATTTTAACAAATTATGTTTATACGCTACCATAAATAATTATGAAATATTAACAATAAAGTAAATTGTAAATTCGATAATTAAATATAATACATTGTAATACATAGATATGCTTATTTTAATGAACAACAAAATTCACCTGTTAAGACAAACAATTTTCATAAACAATTTCATGAAAGAAATATAAACTCTATTAAATTATATGTATGCAAACAAACATTGAATTGCATTGTAAATTATATTAATTTATTCAACAGCAATGAAATGTATGTAAATTAGATCGAAAAAGAAAGTAAATAAAAAATCAAATGACAGTAATATCTAAAAAATATGAATACAAATGTTAAATTGTAGCATTAAATAATGCGTCTACTTTGTAATGCATAAAATGCTCAGAATAATAATGAGAACATTTTTATGTGTAATAAGATTATAATTAAATTATGCTAGTAGTGTAATTTTACACCACACCGCTTACTATGAATTTAAAAGATACCTAATTTGTCTATTATTGTTATATTTATAACTAAATGACACATCAATTTAAAGAAATAATACTTGTTTACACTTTTCTTGATAAGATATGTTAAATGATATGTAAAATTATTTTTGCCTCCATGCAATCCAGTGAATTACTCAATTTTTATGAACTGAACTTAACTCTAACCAAATTTTCTTCCTATTGAACAATAGGCATATATTCGTCATTAATTCAAAATTATATTAATGACTATAAAACTTAAACGGAATTAAATAGTACGTTGTATGCATGAATAAATATTTTTAATTATAATCTAACATATATTTCAGGTACAAAATGCAGGGAGAACAATTTAAAGTAAATTTTACTATAAATTCTATTAACATACTTAGAAAAGAAGCTGGTCTAGAGTTTTATTGTAACATAAAACATGCAAATTTACGAAAAATGAAGAAAATTAAATTAATGAAATTTTAATATATTTTTCTTTATATCTTTTAATGTATAAAAATATCATGATATATTAATTAATGTGTTGATAAAGAACTCAGTTAAAAGTAATATATAAATTTAAAGTAATATTTACTTTAATATGTATATGATATATTTTCATATTTGGAGAGACTAGTAAAGAAATTCATAAATTCCTCAAAAATGCAAATGTAAATATAGCCCATCATTCACTATAAGATTTGCTTATTTATTGTGAAAGAACTACAATTATAATTATATTAAAAATAATAAATTGATAATTGTTTATTTCAGATTTAATAAAAAACTATAAAAATAATTGTGATTTAACGTGTGTAATAGCAATACGTGTACTTCATAACACAGAATCCAAATTTGAAAAAATGGGGGTTCCTATTTAAGATCAAAGATACCACCCCTCCTTACCTATTGGTGGCAGGGAGGGAGGTCTGATTTTAAGACAGAAAAATTTCCCTTTTAAAAATAATAATATTTTGTCTCAGCAAAGTTTCCCGTATAATGTTTTGTTTTGAAATATTTCTATGTATATAATAAATGGACCACCTTGCGTAAAATACGTAAAACTGTATTTTTAATATACTGAGCTTTTTTATAGATTTAATTACACCCAACTATTACACAATGCATAACATAACCAAAAAAAAATGGGATTTATATTTTATTTCCCTTGTCCCCCTGAAGGCATAGGGATATAGGTCGAGTTTGATCATTGGATGACTTACTTCAAGAATAATAAATTTTATTCTGAAGTTTTTTTGATCCCATGCGTAGTTTTCAAGATATTTAGTTGTTTCAAAATAACTCCCCCCCATTTATATTAATTTCTTTATTACTATCTTATTAATTACTAAAATTTACATATCACTTTGTTAATGCTCTTTATTTTATAATTTAATTCAATTCAATTAACTAATTAGTACAACTAATTAAATTTACTATCTTTTCCTTTGTCTACATTTCTTTTTAAATTTTGCAAATCGGTCACATCTCTGATTTGAATACAAGAATAGCTGATTTATGTCTCTTGTAAAGTCAATGGTACTGTAACTTTGAGATCTAGCTAAATCGAATGCACCTGGAAATGCCCATGGAAATAAAAAAGTTGCAACACCAATGACACCTGCTGCAAAAGCAGCAAATGGCGCCACCGTCATACTAAAAATGCCATAATTTAATGGATTTAGATACGTGTAGCGAGAAAATAATGAAGTAAAGTATTCCATAATTCCAAAAGGAGAATAAATATCATCCTCTTCCTCTTCATCTTCTCCTTCGTCTTCAGTTACCGCCAGTGCTGTAGTCGGCGACGGAGTAATAACGTTATTAGTTGCTTGAGATACAGCTTGCGTTTCGGGATTTATAACATTAGGCTCGCCTTCTACAACGTCGGAAGCAAGTGTTTCCAATTCGTCTTTGTTCTCGTCTGTACTCAACTCGTACGAATAATCAGGATCGGTAGAATTTTTTGACCCCTCAGTTACATTATCCATCTCATTATTTTCTGTATCGCTTGTAATGATGACACTATCAACAGTTTCATCAGTTGGTGCGGTATTGATATTTATATGGGTACCTTGGAACACTTCAAAGGAAGAAACATTTGGCTCGCTCTCATTTCGAAAATCCTCTTCACCATTACTACTCAATTTATCAACATTATTTATATTATTATTCAAAATATGGGAATTAATAATTATATTTAAATCCGTACACCCTTCTTTACTTTGAATTGTGTTGTTAACTTGAGTGATGGTGTTGATTGTAATTGTAGGACAATCGGCATTAAATGTGTTATTTAATTGACTTTTGTATAAGTTCGTTTCGTTATCATTTGAAGCAAACACAATGTGAACATTTTTCGGCGGACCGTAATTGGTTCCTAGTTTACTTAAGTCAGACGAAATATTTTTCTGCGATGAAGGATTATGTATATGTATCATTGTATCGTGAGTTACTTGCGAAATGGAAGAATGCATTGAATCACTTACAAAAGGTATATTTTTGTGAAAATTTGAATTCATTGTACCCGCGTTAGTATTTTCGTTTGCGTTTGGCTCGTAACTGTTTAGTAAGATTAAGGGTTTGTTAGGCTCGAAATTAGAATACACTGGTTCATAGTTATTTATCGGTTTTTCATCTAACACAACAGTTGGGATTTTTTCCCACTTTGAATTGTGTACGTCAAATGTTTCTTCGGTGCCATCGTCTTTAATCGATTCAAATTCTACCAAAGGAATCAGCTTTTCGGTATAATTTTTGTCCTGAATTCGCAAAGATGTGTACTGTTCATAATTATTAATATCATGATTATCGTGCAAATCTTCGTCAGGCCAATTTTTGAAATCCGATGGCAAATTCTTATTCTTTGCTTTCAAATTACTTTCTTCGTAAGTTTTCAACTTATCATTTTTTGCCAGCATTATTATTGTTGACGTTTGATTTCCAAAAGTAAACTTTTTGATGTCGTAATTATTTCTCCCGATTTGTGACTTTGTATTCATTGAATTACCAGCTGGAATAGGGTCCCAAAATTGAACAACGTTGGAGTGAATTTTGGATTGCTCGGGAAGTAGATTAATATAATTTCGAGACTGATGTTTCAAATTGTTAAGTCTACTGGATTTTTTAGAGTTAATTACATTAGATGGTTTTGAATTATCATTTAGTAGCGGTATATAATTAATAGCTTTAACTATCTTATTAACAACATTCGACTTTACAGAGTTTATTAATCTATCTTTAACATGCTCGTTTGCAATAGTCATTGCTTTATTTACAGTCTTTCTGACAGCAAAATTCTGGTCAACTAAATTTGATTTCGAATCATGATTTATTCTTTCAGGATCATTTAATAGAAATAAATTTTTATGATTGCTTGCAAACTTAAAAGGCGAATTGGTATACCTATGTATTAAACTTGACAAATCTTTATTGTAATTATTACTAAATACATTTATTTGACTAAATTTTTTATTTCCTGAATACCTGTTATCTAATAAGGCACTGTGATTATAATCCGTTTTTATTTCTGAAGCATGATTATGTTTATTAGTATCTTCTGCATGTTCAAAATTATCTGAAAAAAAAGAGAACCAATTTGAATTAATAATAATTATAAAAAATATATAATAATATATTATACGTATGTGAAAAATTTGCCAATACAATAGCTAATTTTTTTGTTTTCGTAAAAAGTTGTTTGTAGTTAAAATTAACAAATAGATGCGTTTGTTGTATTTTGATCGAACAAAAAAACATTCATTGATGTTAATTTAAACCATCAGACGCGTATGCATATGGAGAGAATACAAAAGGACTTTTAGTTACTCATAAAACGTTCGAGGAAGTTGTTTGTCGTCATTGAAATGATATATTCTGTATACATCATATATACTCAGTAGACATTACTGATTGGTCCTTAAATTTTTTTTAACTTCAATTTTATTAACATTAAAACTATATAACAACGATATTCCTAGCTAATTTCATTTAAACTAATAATAAATTATTATTCAATTTTTTCCTTGAAAGTAATATTCCTTTTATTTATTTAAAAAGTTTTATATTTGTATAGACTAAGATTTATGTAATGAACTTACCAATATTTTGGGGCCTGAGCTCAACTATGCCCACAAAACAAAAAATTACTGCGAACTTTAACAACATGATTGATCTGTAACAAAAAGAAACAATATGTTTTGTTAAATAAAAATGTTTAAGTTATTCGGCAATGCAAAGACAAATTTAAGTAAGTATATACAAAGTGGCATAACTTTGCTTTAATCATTTACATAAAACTATCAATTCTTCGTTTATTTTATTTAAAATTTCTCTGGTTATTGTCATATAATCACGCTTTCCTAAACTTAATACAAACATTGTTTTCTTAATGTAGAAAACAGAAGCTTATTATACTAAAAAATAAGCAAATTATGTAATTTTTCTGAACTTAATATAATTTCTGAAACTTTTATCATTTTTAATATTCTTCATTGTGCACTTTTTAATTTGAAATGTTTCAAAATATTGCAATAGTTTAAATATAAGGAATTATTTTAGAAAACAAGATAATAAGAAAATGATGTCAGTGTATTATTATATCAAAGTACACAATTTAAATTCAGACTTTTGTAAAAGATTGCCAAATTAAATTATAGCTTAATAATTTATTTAAATGTAATTCTCATTAAAATTGTTAGCATGGCTTCTAAAATGATTATGTAGCAAGCGAAATGTCGAAAGAGGTACAAATGCCGCGATTTAAAAAAAGATTTAAACTGTTATTGTTAAATTCAAGGTGCACTATAAAATTCTGAAGTTGTACTTCTTGTTATTGAAACGGCATAGACGTAATAGAAAACTCTTTCGAATTACCAATTGGATGGTTACGGTATTTCATGTTAATTAAATGCAAATTGTATAACATTCCACGAATTTTTAACAAAAATATTATTAAATATTTATTTTGGTACGAACAATTTGGGTTAATATCAACTTATTTTTAATTTTATTATTGATTAAAATAAATTAAATAATATTTCTTCTATTGATCGTTAAAAATGATCTATGTTATTATATGTTATCAATATTTTATATATGTTAAACTTTATATATCTTATTATTATAATTATCTATATTATTATATGTTTATCAAATTAAAATTTAATAAACATGTATATTCAATTTTTCCTGTTTAGATGTTTCTAGAAGAATTCTAGAATGGCATAATTCTTTAACTTTATGCTATATTAAAATTATTAATTGAATTTGCAAAAAAACCTTCCTAATAATACTTATTAAATAGAAACAATTGTTTAGTCCAAATGGTGTGTAAAATAAACAATTATAAACTTTTTTTCTACTATTTTTTTTCTTGAAATATAATTATTCAAATTATTTTTTTATATAAGTAGTTTTTATTATGAGAAAAGTATTCGAGTCGAGCAACCACCTTAAAATTGTTCTTTATTACAAGAAGGTACTAGTTATTATCATCTGAATAATTTGTTCAAATTTGTATAAATAAATTAGTGGCATTATTTTCATTGTCTTATTACAGGTGTAGTAATATTACATCTACAGTTACATACTAGCCATTTTAAAATTCTGTTATAGGACATCATCTTCTATAATAAAATGTGTTATAAATAACGGTAAATTTATCCCTGTATATACGTTAAAGCTTGCAAAAATATGTATCCTGTTTAATACATAAAATCGTTCTACAATCAGAAATTATATACTAATTTGATTCGAATTTGATAAATCGAATCCTAAATCTGACTTAGCAGTGCGAGTATTTTGATAACAGATAATTATTACTAATAGAATTATAAAGAATCAAATATATATATTTGCCTACAAAATTAAAAAACACGTGGAAATCAACTTTAAATGCAGAAACTTGTTTTAAATTTAATGCGATGGCATTTCAATATAAAAAAATTAATAATACCTTAATGTATTTCAATTCAAAATTTTTATAACGGCTTATATAGTCATAATTCCTAGTAAAAATGTTAACATATTACTAATATTTGACCAATATATTAACATTGCTAAGGATACAAAATACTGTAACATAATTACATACAATGACATTGTTATCGATTCATTTAATTAATATTCACTAAAACATACATTACTATTTCAAAATTTTCTCACTATTTTGAATTATATATCATTTTTAAAATTAAATCTACATTAAATTCTAAATAAATTAGTTAATTTTCTGAAATTTCTGAAATGATATCGTAAGAAAATCAAAGAAATATGCTATTATAAATTTAGAATAATACAAGAATTTGCTTTTTTTTTAATAACAAATTTTATAGAATTTTTTTAAAGAAACTCACATTCAAATGACTTTTCACTGCATACCGTTTTTTCACAAGCACATAACTTAAATAAAATTATAAAATAAATTATCTTAACATATAATTAAAAAACAATCACTTTTAAAAACATATATTACAGAAAACAAAAAAAATTATATTTAGACAAGTACAAAATAATTTGCTAATTTAACACATAACTGATACTATGATAACTTAAACGAAACAAATATTAAAATCAATTACAATTAACGATTAATAAAATTAAAGTATTAATTATTAACAACAAGGTCACTATGGTTAAATTCGGTGTCAGTGGCGAAGAAGACACTGTTCGGACTACACGGCTGACTGAATGTCTGTGGTACTTTCTTACGTTCCTCTGTAAGGTTAAACCGTTATTCAGTACTACTACAACAACGGGTTGAATGACCTTCGCGTATATGCTAAGCAACCATTACCTTTACCTTGACCGCATCATATAAATTTATAAACCAAAAGCAAAATGATTGTTACTTTAATCAATTTTGAAAACTGTATTACTAATAATGCAAGTTCAAATGTAGGTTTATAATCTCATGGTCTTTCAGATAATTTTTGAAATTACTTCAAGATTCACAATTGCATATTATCTCCTGGAAAAGATAAATAGAAAACACATATTTTTATAGAGTACAAGGAAAAGTAATTTGGATCGGGAATCAGATATAAATTGGTCAATATTTTTTATTATATCTTAACCATACCTTTAACGCGACATATAGAAAATGAAAAATATGTAAAGTAAGAGCATTCTAACAAAACGCATATATTAAATGAATATTAGATGAAAAAATATTGATCTGCTAATATGTGTTTAAATATATTCACTAAAAATAAATAAAAATATAAAATTTAAAATCACAATTGAGATCAAACTTGCACACTGAGAAAACAGAATTATACAAATTACTAGCTTAACTGGCACTAAGTGGATATACTTTCAAGAAATATAAAGAATTATTATTATACTATTATTATACTATTATTATTATATTCTATTTGGGATAGTAAAATATAAATGCTTTCTTGTTTCTATGTGCTAGCATATGGATTCATTTTACTATCCACAATAGCATTTCTTATATTGCTTATATTCTCGGGGTGTAAGCTAAGATAGTAATTTATATAATTCATTTTGCTGCGTGCACTGAAAGAAAGATAATAAGAAAAGAACTTTCGACTAAAAGACATTTTTTAACATTATTATATTTTATATTATAAGTTATGATACTTGTATTGCGGATATATGTTTAGTTTTATTAAATAAAAGAAGTAAGTAAATTTTTTTACTTTTAATATATCCTGAATTCCGTTTTTAATTTTAAGAGGGATATCTTTATATGCGAGCTACTTCTAAAGCAATGTCTTAAAAGTATGTTAAACTTGTTGTACTCTTTAGATGCAATAAAGATTATGTTGGTATTATGACAAAGTGGAGTTATTTATATATAACTTTCATAAAACTTATATCATATTATTAGAATTTTTAATATACAGTTTTACATAGCAAAGAACTCACGGAGGAAAATTAGAAGTGTGTATGTGTGTGTGTGTGTGTGTTACGGTACTTACAAAAAAAGCAAATATATATAAATATATTAAAAATGAAGTAATATAAATGTAGATTTTTTGGTCTTTCTCAATTACTAATGTTTACATATTTTTGCCCTTTGTTATGTAGTAATTAACAACATACGTTACGTATAAATAATTATTTTATATATACGCAAATGCAGCATGAAAAATGTAACAGAATAAACATTTCATTTAATTAATTTGCGACTTAAAAGAAACTGAAGATGAATTTGTTTAAATAATGTTGTAGTAATAGATTCAGAATTTTAATATAGTATATAAAGAATTATAATCATTATAGTAATTCCATAAATAAAGTAAGATTAAAAATCTCCTTTATTTAAATAATTGTATTTAATTTATAAATTAAAAGTAAAAGACTATTTTTCTGAGGTAAAGAAATTAATGATCTGGATCTTTAAATCACCATTCATCATACTTTAAAAATTAAAACGAAATTATGAAAAGTAGTTTGATGAAAATTAATTCCATTTTCCTTTTAGTCCGGATTTTTAATTTACGAGATCAATTTCTAATTGTTTGTACGGTTTATTTGCGTCATTTGGTTTTGTATGCCAAGCTAATTTTATACGTGAGATCTGAGACTGAAAATTAATTATTACATAGAGATTCTCTTTCCTTTTTAAGCATAATAATATATAATTATTAAGATATACTTTTATCAGAACTAAATTTTCTCGAATATTTTTTACGTTTTTTCATTCATTAATATACACTAAATAAAGGACTAAATCAATTAAATAATTTCAATTAGATTATTTAATTTAACCTACAACAATTTTATACATATTATATTCTTATATATTGATATATTCTTTTTAGTCAACTTACACTGAGAAAAATTTAGATGACTTTTTCGCTAAATTTGGGTAAATAAGTTTTATAATGGTTTTTCTACAGGATTTTTAATTGTTAAATTTAAAAATAATTCTTAAAGAAATAAAAAAAATTAGTGAAAAAAAGGGAAAATTTCGTTGACACATTTATTTATAAAAAAAATTATATATTCGCATATCCAAAAGTCAAAAATTATTTCATGTTGTATTGAAATATGCCTTTTAAGGTGAACAAAAATTACTCTAAATTGGAGGAAAATTTATGCACAATGAAGTGCGAAAACATATATATACTCAAGGAACAGCTGTCACTCTCAAATAAATAATCGTGTTTGAATAATATCTATGTCAACATGATTTTATATGTTTTTGATTTTCATAGAATTTTTGTATCTATACTGCGATTAAATCTCCTTTACTTTGTAATTTTTTTGTAATATTTGGACTCTAGTAAATGTATTATATATAACTATTTTTAATATTATATAATTTTAGTGGTGCATATATCAAATTGTCAAAAATTAAAAATCAATGTTAAGACAAATAATGAGATCAACGACTTCTGAAGACAATAACGTTATAATAGAGATTTAATTAAAATTACAATTTAAATAAATTTCCACTTCACTTTGACTTTCAAAAAATTAATAGAAACAGTATTCAGAGACCATTTCATATGTTTACATCACGCAATGCTCATTAATTACGTGATGATTACAAAGAAATGTTAATATGAGATTGCTAAACGCTATGTTAAATGGAAATAGCCGACATGGTATAAAGTTATGCCAACGGTAATGTTTCCTGGCATGTGAACACCGTTATGAACTAAATCATATGAAATTCCGATTCTTAATATGTTTACACGCTCATATCACTTATGCTTTAAGATTTTATAGTAAATATTAATTACTCTTTTTATTATGTCATTAGTAAGTAAATATTATTGCACATATGTTTATATTGTATTTTAATGTTATTAATAGTGCAACAATATACATAAATATATATGTATGGACGATTTGTTGTTATGACACAAAGAATTATATGAACAAAATTCATAAACTTATCTAAATACACTAAAAATATTTGTCACGAATAATTATTGTTTAAACAATAATTCAGCGCCATTAAAAACATAAACATAGAAATTACTTTTTTTAACACCAAATTCTTCTATCCACTTCACCGTAAAATAAACTAGTAAAAAAGAACTTATTTCTGTTAAAAACAGAAATTTTGATGTTTATCTCTTTAATGGCACTGGATTGCTCTTTAAACAGTAATTACTCATGACAAATTTTTCTCAGTGTATTGCGTAAGGTAACAATAAAATTGTATAGATGCATGGAAAGAAAAATCTTGCAAATTTAGTACAAAAAAGTTTAAAATTTTAGATTGTAATTTTTCTCTGCAAAATTAGATACAAATTTTAATGAAATTGCCATAAAAAATGTATACTATTTAAGTACAACGGGATACTATACCAAAGAAGAAAAGAACTCTACATTAAAATCATGTTTTCACCAATTTAGTACCCCACTCCGCATACTAATTTTACTTTAATATCAATTTGATAAATGTGTAAAACAAGGGCAATGTGTGTTGCAATTTATCCGACTTTTTTTACTATTGCACAAATGATAATTATTATTAATATTTATATATTATAATATATAAATATTCTAAGATTGTCAGTATGATCATAAGATTCATAGAATACGTTACATTTTTTCATACTTTATTTTTCTCGATGCAGGTATAAATAATTATAATTAAGAAAAACAGTTTTGATGTTTTTGCCATGTTCCTGTATTTTTTAAAACTAATTGTCTGTGTGATCAACTTACTAACAGGCTTTGTAACTGATTACATTTTAATGGTATATTATTGCCAGTCATATTGACTAAAGGAATTTGATTATGGAAGAGATTTACAATATCATCTGTGCATGTTGTGATAAAAAGTACCACAAAAAATGTAACAGTTCTTTTAATACGAATGAAATAATCACACTCTCTACATTGTAAAGTCGTTCTAAATATAGTGCACTTTCGAGATTTATGAAGATGATGACACTGTTCTGACAATTACAGAAGAATGTGCAAATCATCTTCCTGACAGATAACTATTATAGTTCTTTTTAAATTTACAGTTGTACATTCAGAAAGATACTTCTGATGCTTTCGTTTTTTGTAAAGATTATCCATATTTATATTTTAAAATAAATATTTTATAAAAATAATTTATAAAGAAATGCTGTGAATACTATTTTTTCTTTATCTCAAAAATTATTAATTTAAGCATTCGAGAAAAATAAGGTAATAAGTATTATTATTTTTAATAGAATTTCTCAGGGATATAACCAGAAAATATACAGGATGCCGAAAAGTCCCGGAACAGATAAATATCTTGCGACATACTCATTGATTTCAATGGGTATTTTATGAGATATTTAATCGTTCCAGGACTTCTTCCTCAACCAATAATATACAAGAAGTATCATTTAAATAGATACTTATTTATACACTATAATTTTTGTGTTTCTTCAAAACTCTCGCCAAATTCAATGAAAATGCATGAATTTTTGTGAAATTTGCAACGTTATGACTCCTATGTAAAACACAATAAATAATTTTTTACTTGGATTATCTTCGTGCTTCTAGGGTTTTGAAAACCTATTTTAACTTTTTTCAATAATAGTCCCATGAAAATCCCATAAGTTTATTAATGGCTCACACTAAATTAATTTTCTTAATAAAAAAATATAATGTTGTGAGCTGAAAATGTGAAAATTCAGGAAATTATTCTCGAGTTATAACATAACTTAATTATTACTTTAATTACTTATATATTTTATAAAATCAGTAATGCCGATAAATAAATGACTAGAGCTGACGTTAATTGATATTTAAAATATATTCTTTCCAGATTTTATTTTAATATGACG
>JABFPK010000443.1:0-15596 GCA_022817445.1 Habroteleia sp. ZL-2020
GATATGGAACATATGACTACATATATATTGATTAGCTCACATATATGATACACATATAGCACATATATGACACAAATATGATACATACATGAAATATATGACACATATATATTTTTTTTCCACGGTTATTTGAATTCTTATAATATGGCATTATGAGATATGACCATACTGTATGATCATACTATACGACCATACTATTCGACCATACAATTTGGAAGTGCATTGCATATATTTCTTTCTTTTTTCTCTTTCACTTCATCCACAAAAAACTGTACGATTTCTGATTCCAATCAGTACCCCTGAGCATAGGCAACAATTGTCATACTTCAGAACAACGGGTAACAGATATTCAGGCTTAAGGTTCATTCGTTAAGAACAGTGAAAGCCAATTCGGATGCATTCAATTGATCAAAATGATTTACCTTCATCAATTCTTTTAGACCGTAGACCTTAACATCCAAGTCGTCTGGGTCGATTTTGTAGTTTCCGAATCGTTTCATGCCGTCTGGTGCTTGTTCGTCTGCATAAATAATATCGACGTATCCAGGAGGCAATTTTTGTTGCCTTCGTGACGGGAATTCCGCATTTCGCGATCGGTCCGCATTTTGCACAAATTTGACTGTCATGCCACCTTTCCGATCGCGCACGGTGTCGGTTACGGATTCCGAATTCTTGGAATATTGTGAGTTCTGCGTGGAATACTGAGCACCGAATCTTCCCGAAGGCCGATTGTTGTTTGGAACTGGTGCCGGGGGTTCCAAATTCCTCTGAAGATTAATTCCGATTGAACCGGTTGGATGCATATGTGCACCCGTTGGAGCTGTAATGCATATTTAAATTGCCAGATTCAGTAGGATTACATGCATTCAGGGCTGATAAAAATCTTGTTTTTTTTTCAATCAATGAAAGCAGATTTATTTGATTTAAAACTGAGTGTTTTGATTTTAATCGGTATTTTGGATTTGTAAATGTTCATGTTTAAATACTAGGTAATTATATATATATATATATATTATATAATGTTTATGTATGTGTTCCAAAAGTTTTTTTCTTAACGAATTTTTTTAATTGGTGCATTATATTTAATTAAATGTACTCAATAATAATATACATTTAAATTGTATAATTTTGCATATAACTAGAACAAATTCTTTAGCTTTATTTAATTATATTCAAATTGATTGAATGAATCAAATTGACCATTTAAATAATTCATTGAGAAAACAACGTTTGGAACTTACACATCAATTTTTACTAGGGTCATTATCCCGAAGTTATTTTCTATTTTAAATATTTTAAATTATTTAAACCATTTTAAAGTATTTTTGTTATCATATAAAATGATTGTACAAATCTTTGATATAAAATAATTTACATACAAAAGTAAACAAGATCATTTACAGAATGAAAAACACGAATACTTGTTACAAATTGACGATTCGTATTTCCTTTTTAAAAACTGATGTAGTTTCGCATGTTTATATTAATCATCGATTAATACAGAAATTAATCCGATTTAAATCATCACCCCTGTATTTATTACCCCTAAACTAAAAATAATTTAATTCCAACATTTTAAGCATTTCATTCATTGAAATACCTAAACCACCGTTGGGACCAGCAGAGCTACCGGCTCTTGATTTCTGGTTTCCTATTTCGACAGAAATTCGGTCTCTGTATTGATAATTAGCGCCCGATCCTCTGTAGTCGTCGTCAAACTGTTGCTGTTGCTGAACGACAGGTTTAGCAACCCGTTGCTGCGACTGGTCGTGCTCTTTTTCACCGCCATACTCCCTGGGGTTATAATTGCGTTCGTAAGACTGCTTGCTTTGTTCCCTCGACACGTAACTCTGTTCCAGATTAAATCTCTGCGGCTCGGAGTCGAACTTTCGTTGCTCGCTCCGATCGCGTTGCTGAGACTGGTCGCTGTATTTTCGCTGCTGATTCGATTGCTCTCTTCTTTCCTGGCTATATTGCTGCGGGGGGGAATTGGAATTTCGTTGATCGGTAAATTGCTGATATTGTTCTCTGGAGTTATAATTTTGTTGCTGACTGAATTGCCGCTGGCGTTGCTGGAACCTTCCGCGAGGAATTTGCAGTCGCGAGCAATCGTCGAGGCACTCCACGTCGTCCTTTTTATTGGTCGTGTCTCGGGCATTGTCTTCCAACACTTTTTGCGCATAAATGATGTGAACGCCTGGCGCCATCTCACGGTTACTTTCCATTATCTACGGGAATCAATCGGAAATATTATTAATTTGTTTCGATACAAGTGAACAAAATTTTATATGAATTTGATTGACAATTCTTGGTACATTATTTTGGAAATATAATGCTAAAACATATAAATTATAATAATATGAATTGTATGAAATAATTTTAATTTACATTACGCAATTAATTTTAAAATTATGATTTTGCATAAAAAAGATTTTTTTTAAAGCAGTTTTTCGTTAAATTGAATTTTGAATTTAGAATTGAATTTTAAATTCCAAAATGAATTAAAAATTGAATTTTAACTTCCAAAATGAATTTAAAAATTGAATTTTAAATTCCAAAATGAATTTAAAAATTGAATTTTAAATTATAAAATGAATTTAAAAATTGAATTTTAAATTATAAAATGAATTTAAAAATTGAATTTTAAATTATAAAATGAATTTAAAAATTGAATTTTATATTCCAAAATGAATTTAAAAATAGAATTTTAAATTCCAAAAATGAATTTAAAAATAAATTTTAAATTTCAAAAATACATTTAAAAATTGAATTTTAAATTATAAAATGAATTTAAAACTTGAATTTTAAATTTCAAAAATACATTTAAAAATTGAATTTTAAATTATAAAATGAATTTAAAAATTGAATTTTAAATTCCAAAATGGATTTAAAAATTGAATTTTAAATTTCAAAAATGTATTAAGAATTAAATTTTAAATTTCAAAAATGCATTTAAAAATTGAATTTAAAATTTCAAAATGAATTTAAAAATTGAATTTTAAATTCCAAAATTAATTTAAAAATTGAATTTTAAATTATAAAATGAATTTAAAAATTGAATTTTAAATTCCAAAATGAATTTAAAAATTGAATTTTAAATTTCAAAAATGTATTAAGAATTAAATTGGAAATTCCAAAAATGAATTTAAAAATCAAATTTTAAATTACAAAAACGTATTAAGAATTAAATTTTAAACTCCAAAAACGAATTTAAAAATTAAATTTTAACTTCAAAAAGTGAATTTAAAAGTTAAAATAAAATTTTCACAATATTCACCACTTAAAGCAATTTGCGAATTGTTCACAATAAAATACTTAATTCAATTCCCCGACAAGATTAATAAAAGTGCATTTATATCTATTTTTTACTTAAAACACTCTTACGTTGACCGTAAAGCGTTGTTCGCGTTCATTCGATCTTTCTGCATTTTCTCTCCCGCCATTTTCATAATTACTTCTTCGATTCGCGTCTTCCCTGCCAAATCCCAAACCGTCTCTGTCGTTTCCAGCCCGAGTTTCTCTATTTGCGTTTGCCTCGTCCTTTACCATCGTGTGGAATCTATACCTAATCGTATCAAGGTCCTTTAAATCGGTATAGGTGACGTATCCGGCCTCAAGTTCGCTGAAGTTCGACTTCAATTTTCCCCGAGCTACGTGAACACTTTCCAAAGTTGACGCGTTCAAGCCACCAATTTCCACGTTACGCAAAGTAATACGGTAAGTCGTATTACCCTCGGACTGATCCACTTTAATAACTGGCACTTGGAGAGGGTCCAATTGTCCCGCTTTGCTGATTCCGCCGTCCAGAAGTCGTCTCCACAGCGCCTGCGACATTTCCAAAAGCGACGCATTCGCCAGCACAAAGCATGCCGAAAAAACAACAAAAAGCTTCATTTTACAAATTTGACAACTTCGCACCCTTGACTTGACTTTATTCTAATTAATTTATTTGATTAAATGTAAATTTGATTGAACCCGATTGCGACACAGAAACTAAACTACGAAACCGAACTGTTTCTTTAATTTAAAAGTTTTTATTTTCACTTTAATTTATCACATTTTAATTTCTTGCACTGCGTTTGCCTCCCACACGTAAAACGGCTTGTACGTTACCGTGAGGACAATGGCGATCACCAAAAATATCAATAAAATAAAGCAAGTCACCGCGATGATCATATAGACAGATCGAAGTGCAGATTTTCGAGAAAATCGAAAAGTTTTGTGGACAAATTGTACCTCGAATGCAGGTGGACGCTGCTCGCGGTCGGTGCTTTATACGTTTCTGTGGAAGGGCATTAATCTGGGCCATGGACCGTCATCGTCGAGATCTTGGTCAGGCATTTTCCTCCTATTGCTTCCTTAAACTTAGAGATCGATGTCGAACAAGGCTCCCGACTTACTTCGGGCTATGTGCATCGTCATTTGGAATCGTCCTCGGCGATTTTATTGTAACGATTGTCGCTTTTGTCTAGTTGCTTGAGCTGTTGAATAACGAACTTGGATTAATATAATTTGTTTCAAAATTTATTTTAAGGATGGCGCGGGTCTGTTTTGAAGGAGTTTTTATATAAATTTATATAAATGAAGGGTGTTTTTATATATTAGTTTTTTGTGGTTGAATTTCTTATTGAGTAAATATTCAGACGGTTTTTAGTTAATGGAAGAATAATGTGTTAAATAAAAAATTAGTTTTAATGGTGTAGTTTGACTTAATTTAATGCGTGTGAAGAGAAAAAGGTTTTTGGAATATATGGAATATATATGGGGCATATATATGACATATATATGGAACATATATGGGACATATATATAGAACATATATGACATATATATGGAACATAAATGACATATATATATGAAACGCATATAGAACATATATGAAACGTATATAGAACATATATGACATATATATATGGAACATATATGAAATGTATATATGAAACGCATATAGAACATATATGGGACATATATGGGACATATATGGGACATATATATAGAACATATAAGACATATATATGGAACATATATGGAACATATGAAACGTATATAGAACATATATGGAACATATATGGGGCATATATGAAACATATAACTTAGATATAGAGTATATATATGGATCATATATGGGACATATATATAGAACATATATGACATATATATGGAGTACATATAGGACATATATATAGAGTATATATATGGATCATATATAGGACATACATATAGAACATATATGACATATATATGGAATATATATAGAACATATATGACATATATATGGAAGATACATGGGATATATATATAGAACATATATGACATATATATGGAATATATATGGAATATATATGGGACATATATATGGAATATATATGGAATATATATGGGACATATATGGAATATATATGGGACATATATATAGAACATATGACATATATATGGAGTACATATAGGACATATATATAGAACATATATGACATATATATGGAATATATGGGATATATATATATATAACATATATGACTTATATATGGAATATATATGGGACATATATATAGAATATATATATGGAACATATATGGAACATATGTGACTGCATATATGGCGCATTAATAAAAAGATTCTCCTACACTTATGGGAATTGATCCCGAGCCTCTCAAGTGCGAAACCATCTTTCCTTCGAGCTACTGCGCCATCTATGACTGTTACCAGTATTTCACTATAACTTGATAAACCTTTATGAATGTTAATATCTAAGAACTGCGAACATTCATATATGGCATAGTAATTCGAAACTAAGATGTTGCACTAATACTTGACTGTTCGAGAAACGCGGGATCAATTCCTAGAGATAAATGATTTTTTTCTATTTAATACACAATTATTTTAAAAAATTGTTTTAATATTTCATGATACTACTGTAACATTTATAAATATTTTACTAATAATATTTTTAAATATTATATCAATGTTATGTAACGTATTATATCAAATTACTATAATACTATTTAATATTCATGCATATTCCCCGCATTTCTAAAATATATTAATTTTCACACACACACATATGTAGTTAACAAGACTTAGCAAAACATAAGTGAACATTGTTCAAAAAAAAGTATAATGTGAAGTACATTAAAAGATATTGTTTTTTTATGCAAAGAGCTGTTTAATATTATTACAGAGTCTTTTTAGCACGTTGAGCTTAGTCGATTTTGAGATTATTTTTGTTACAAGGTTTTCGAAAGAAACTATTCTTAGCTTGCTTGCAGAGTGCAATTAACATTCTACAACTATTGTCAAACAGTGGCGCGATGATCGTCATACTTTAATCTGGGTCGATTGAAATCATTACACCGATCTGGTAAAAGATCGTATTCGATCAAAAACTGGAACGCTAAATTAATTAGTGGCAAACCAAATTCAACGTAAAATGGCAAAAATATTTGGGTTGCATTTCAGAAAATAAAATCAAGTGATTTGATAAAAATTGCGTGCAATTTGCGGAGACAAATATGTAAACATTTGTATTTAGGAAAAAAACAAAACAAAATAAGTTTCTTTTTTGCGATTCGGACGAAGTTTTTTAGAAAACAAAAGGCTTTTAGGAATGAAATTGTTTGAAAAGGTATGCCTTTGATCCGAATTTGTTTCCCATTTTTTTGCAAAGTATGATAAAAGGATCGAAAAGACGATAAAAAGCAGTCGCATTCCAACGATAATTGATATATTTATAAGTAGCATCGTGTTCATACCTTTTATTTTTCTAATGCTCGTAGCGTCATTGTGGTTAAGTCATTTGCAATTCATTTATTGCTATTTTTATTAAAAATATGTTAATTAAATAAGGTTATCGGCAATTTCAAGTCGTATGCGAGATACATTTTTAGCGAGAAACGCTTAAATGGTATAATATTTAGGCCATCGCGCGCGCTTCGGATAATAACGATAAATATCAATAAACATAAACATATACCGCGCGTCTTTCGTGAAACCAAACACCAACACAAGCGCGCGCTACGTACGGCGCTCGATGCGACTGTGAATCCGGCATAAAACTAGCAGCCAATCAGGTTAGAGCAGCGAAGTTGGAAGAAAATTGATATGAACGATTATAGAATTATATTCAGGCGATGGTTCAAGTCAATTGCAAGCAGGTTAGGATGTTTTTAAATATTATTTTTCTGCTATTGAATTAAAGAAATAGGTTTGATGAGGTCATTTCTTTTTATTTTTGGAATCTGTTTTTAGATCAGTAATGTCATTGATATTGAATTTGCGAGATATGAGACTTGTTTTAAAGTGAAAATGTGAAAAAAGGGAAAGGAAATAATAAATTTTTATATAAGCATTATTTTTAAGAATTTGGTGTCGAGATATAAGAAAAGTGTTTTATGTTAGTTGAAAAGTGCACAGAAATTCGTTTATGCACCCAAAATTAATTTTGTGGATGAAAATTTGCAAAAAAAATTTTTACTGTTGTGGTCAATTTTGGTTCCAAAAAGGTGAAATCTGGGCAGCTGAAATTGGTGAAAAAAATTTTTCTCCATTTTGCACTTCAAACACCATTTTCTATATTCTTTCACGTCAGGGATATCATATATATTGAATTTTATGTGTTTTGAAACAATAATTTTTTTGACCCTCGAAATTTAGAAGGTCCCAGCCTAGAAAAATTTTTGATTTTAGGTTGGATTTCAGAATTATAAAATGGAATTCTCTTCCAATTCTCACTCAAACATACAAATATCTATATTATTCTGATGCAGAATTCAATTCTCTACAAGAAAAACTTTATTTCATAAAGATTGGAGAAATAGTATTAGCACAATCCTACTTTTTTAATTTTAAAAATTTGTAGTTTTCGATAGTATTTTTGGGGTGATTTGGAAAAAATTTTCAAATTAAATTTAGATGCAAAAAAATGTCTTATATAAGTGGAGGCATGCTTAGAAACTCATTTATTCATTCAAAACACGATTTCCGGAAGAAAATTTGGAAAACAAATTTTTCATGAATCTGCTCAGTCTGTGTTCCAATAACGTGAAATCTGGGCACTTGAAATTGGTAAAAAAATTTTTCTCCATTTTGCACATTGAATACCATTTTCTATATTCTTATACATTAGGGATATCATATATATTGAATTTTACGTGTTTTAAAACAATAATTTTTTTGACCCTCGAAATTTAGAAGGTCCCAGCCTAGAAAAATTTTTGATTTTAGGTTGGATTTCAGAATTATAAAATGGAATTCTCTTCAAATACTCATTCAAACATACAAGTATCTATATTATTCTGATGCAGAATTTAATTCTCTACATGATAGGCTTTATTACGTAATGATTCGGATTATAGTATTCGCAAAATCTCAATTTTTATATTTTAAAATTTCTCATTTTCCGGTAACGTTTTTTAGGTAATTTTAAAATTTTTCACAGAATAAGTCAAAATGCAAAAAAAAATGTCATGTATAGGTCGAGGGATACACAGAAACTTATTTACATATCCAAAATATGTTTTGCGAAAGAAAATTTTTAAAAAAATGTTTTCATCCGTTAGCTTGGTTTCTGTTCCGAAAACGTGAAATGAGTGACAACAGAATCGACTGATTATTTCAACCTAAACTTTCAAGTTTTCATAAGAAATATATTTACAATAACCCTAATCTATAAAATAAAAATATGCGAAAGTGATATAATAAAATCATTAAATTTTATTTCTAACCATCATTTTAAAGACCATTTAAAAGAAGCTTAATTGCAAAAACGATTATTTATTTAGTTATATTCATATTTGTATATTTATATTCAATTAATAACATACTATTGATAACTAAAATTAACCATTCTACAACAATAACAAAACAACTCCACCTATCTGAAATTAACCTCGTGCAAACTATTTTTATTTATACAGGTGTGCATGTCTTGTTGCTATTGCACGGAGCGTTCGAGTAACCTCGCAGAAGCACGTGTGAACTAGTTTTTGTAATAAAAAATATAATGAAAATAAATTATAATTCCATTTTATTACTTTTTGGAGAGTTTTATTCCTTTTGTTTCGTTAAGAAATATGTTAAGGCAAAATATAGGGCGTACAATCTTCTATTATAATTATTAAAAATAAAAATAAATTAATATTCAGGAGGTACGTACTGCCTAATATATTATTTATCTGTTATAGAAGATATACAATATTTGATTAGAGATATAAATAATGTAATTATTAATTTGCAACGTAAAATTTTATATATGACATATATATAGAACATATATGACAGATGGAACACATATGGGACATATATGGGACATATATGGAACACATATGGGACATATATGTAACACATATGGAACACATATGGGACATATATGGGACATATATGGAACACATATGGGACATATATGGGACATATATGGAACACATATGGGACATATATGGAACACATATGGGACGCATATGGGACATATATGGAACACATATGGGACATATATGGAACACATATGGGACACATGGGACATATATGAAACATATATGAAACATATGGGACACATATAGGACATATATGGCTACATATATGGAACATATATGAAACATATGGGACACATATAGGACATATATGGCTACATATATGGAACATATATGGCTACATATATGGAACATATGTGATATACATATAGCGCATATGTAAAAGAACGCATAAATAAAAAAATGCTAACATTCATAGATGGCGTAATAGCTCGGGGGTAAGATGTTGCACTCGTACTTGAGAGACACGGGATCAATTCCTAGAGATATATGATTTTTTTTTCTATTTAATATATAATTCTTTAAATTTGTTTTAATATTTCATGATATTATGATCGTGACAATGTTACAGGATTATTATACTATAATATTATTGAATATTCATAAATATTCACTACTTATAGAGTTGTTATTATATATAATAACTGAAAATAATTATTTTAATGAAAAAAAAATTAATTATTTTCACCGCAGCCTTATTATTTAATAAAAACGTGAGAAAAATTAGTAATTAAAAATATGTTGCCTCTGAAATAAAGTAATTGGGAAATGGGGTAGGTGTTATAAATGACGTTTCCTTTTACGGCTATCCGTGAACTCATCAGCAAGGCTAGAATAGTCATTGGCTTGGACGTCATGACGAGGAGCTTGACGCGAAGAATATTTATCTTTATACAATTACGTTTCCATTGTGAGAAACTTAAAATTGTGCTGCTATCTATCATTAGGCAAAACAATCCCATCTCGGCTATTAAATCCCGCGGCAGAGACCATTGTAATATAAGTTTGGTGGTGGGAACGTTCCATTTTCAATTCTTATACACAAACGAGTTAAAAAGAATTATACGAATTAGTAGTTTCCCTGGTACATGGATACACTTTTAAAAAATAAAGAATGGCTATCTGCACATGAGAGTAAAATTTTAATTTTATTTTTTACTTTCATGTTCTTGTTTATCATTAGATGAATTCATTGTACCAACTAAGAAAGTAATTTATACATTATTTTATTTTACATACTTTTTAAAAAAATTTAAATTTTAAAAAATTTTTAGTTTTTAAAAAAATTTAATTTTTAAAAAATTTCAAATTTTTGATTATTTTTTAATTCTTAAAAAATTTCAAATTTTTGATTATTTTTTAATTTTTAAAAAATTTCAAATTTTTTATTATTTTTTAATTTTTTGTAATTTTTTTTCAATTTACGAAATTTATTTATGAAAAATATGGTGTCAAGTGAATTGTTTGTTTGCACCAATGATTCATAGAAAATTGCAAAATTGAATAATAACTTTAAATTTTGAGCACTGGCATATTAAGGAATCATAAAAATAACGATTTATTATGTTTCTTGGTCCACGCGTGTAGAATTTAAACGCTCATTTTAACCAACGGTAGAATTTTAATGCAACGAATTTTTGATTACACTAAATAAAAATATACATTTTATCATATGAATTATGTCGAATACAGCATTGAATTAAAGTGTTTTCCGAAATAAATTCTATATTATTATTTCAAATGGTATCAATGCGTGTATTAAGACATCGATGATCTGGCGTTATATTCTTTGAATGAAAAAACTACTAACTCGCCATAATTACAATTTAAAAGAAGCAATTATCGTCACTATTGATCACGGAAATCTGATTTACGCAACTGAACGTCAGTCACAAGAAAATTTATCAGAAAATAACTCATTTAAAAAAAGGCTACAAATAAGTAAACTTCGAAAAACTCCATTTGAATACAAAACGCAAGTTTCCTGGCATTTGTTTGACCATTCATAGAAAAAAGTATTTAAGTCAAAATTATTCTAATTTAATTAACCTTTTTTTCGAGTAGCTTGTTTTGAAAAAAAAAATTATACATACACAAGCAATTTCAAAGTATATATAATTACAAAAATACCATTAAAATGAAATTATATTAAAATTTTGAATCTAAATAAACCCCCTAAGATATAAAACAGCCTTACATGCGATGAATATTCATGAATATTAAACAATATTGCAACAATTTTACTACAATATTCCCACGAATATTATTGCAATACTCCTGCAACATTCAATATCCCCTTTTTCACAAGTTAAAGTCACTCGATAAGTGGTAAAAACACCGAAAACGCTCAAGAGTCGTAAGCCGCGCAGTAGCTCGGCGCTAAGTCGGCCGGACCTCCACCGTAGAGGCGCGGGATCGATTCCCGAATATGGGGAGGTTTTCTTTTAATTTAATTTATGCACCATAAATATTACTCTAATATTAAGTCAATATTTAACATTTGCGAATTTAAATAACCAAATATAAATAAAAATTTAAAAAATATTGTTACAATATTATAGCATTCCCTGCTCATAAAGAGAAGGTTAAATCAAAACTTAAATATTCATAAAGTTTGTTTTAGTTCTATTAGAATTACGCACACATCGTTATGCAAACGTATTGTGCTTTTTATCAACCGACGCCTATTGTCATCACATATTTGCAAAAAAGGAAACACTTATCAATTTCATCCCTTCTCCCCTTCAACTTTACTCAGAAACGGTGCATTATGCATGTCAAGCATGCTTTTAATAGATGCAAATGCACTTGTAATTTAATAAAAGAACACCAAACAAGACGTACGTAGACACTTATTCAGTTCTTTGTTATTTTTTTTTTTTCAATACCAATTGGAAACTTTTAAATACGGTTTTTTGTTGTTTTTTTATTTATTGTTCTACACACTTCGTCAAAAGACGAGACACTTTATTAAATTAGTGAAAATAATAAGTCGAAACCTTCTCGGTACAATTGTTTTGCGAGCGACGTTGGGCAATGCTCGGATTCATAGCTCGCATTTGCCATAAAACTAAATAAGAAACGTAATGAAACTTCCAGAAGGCCAGCGCTGCTCAGTATTCTTCATCATTACATTATAATTAAGAACATATTTTACACTGTAATAATATTTGCACGACTACTTGCCTTATTGTTTGTTTAGCACTTACAGCGCCATAATTCGTAATTAATTGATCGTTATTATTTCGGAAAGTTTTTATTCATTCTAAACAATCTATTTAAGTTTTATTTATTTGTGTGAAATGTTCGTCACCGGAGTTTGTGACAAACGTAATACACGTTGTTTTAATGTTATCTTTTCAATTTTGTTTTGCGTTAATTTATGTCATTTTCAACCGACCCGTTCAAATGTTTTTAAAGACGGAAGTCGAAAATTTGTCCAGACTATGCTTTCGTAATAAAATCAAGTTCAAGTTTAAGACAATTATGACATACTTGAAAAAAAATCGGAGTTGGCAGAATTTCAAGAATAAATATTTTTAAATTTAATTGAAAGTAAAGTGGAGGTATGCAAATATAATTTATTTATTATGGTTCATAGTTTTAACAACAAATAGAGGATTTTACTTATTGTAAACAACTTAACAAATTTGTTTATACTTACGTGAATATACGCATGTATGTGTGTGTATATGTATATAAATTATAGATAACTATTATTAATGTTGTTTTTTATTGTTTTTGTTTGTTGTTTTTGTTCCTGTTATTGTTTTTTCTGTTATTGTTGTGTTTGTTTCTGTTATTGTTGTTTTTGTTTCTGTTATTGATGTTTTTGTTTCTGTTATTGTTTTTGTTGCTTGTTTGTTGTTTTTGTTTGTTTTGTTATTGTTTATTGTTGTTGTTTGTTTTTTCTTACAGTTATTGTTGTTATGGTTTATTGTTGTTGTTATTGTTTATTGTTGTTGTTTTTGTTGCTGTTGTTATTGTTATTGTTATTATTAGCACGAAAGGCACTTATTTTATAATCTCCAACTTGATTACTCATACGTATAAATAAATATATTAGTTAGTGTACTCGCTAGTGATTAATACTTTCATTAGTCGAACAAGCGTTGTGCTTGTTATCAAAAAAATAACAGTGTAATGACAGCTGCCATCAATTTATACAATTCAAGTCTTCAAAAAAATTGCATTATGACCATGCACAGTTAAAGACGCGTAAAATATGATGTCATTTTCGTAACATTTGTCATAATAGGCGAATTAGTTATTTTGTATATAACGATTACAAAGATACGTTTTGCAAAAAAATTTTATATCATTTCTTACGACAAACCTTAACATATTTATCATGCATTAATTATGTCATTGACTTCATTCGCAAGTACGAGCGATGCGAAACAATAATGGTAATGAGAAAAATTGATATACAAAATGATAAAACGGTTTTTATAAATAATTTTTTTTAAATTATAACGACGTTTTTAATGTCGGTGAATTCGGAAAATGGGGAAAACGAAAGAAAACGTAATGAATTTGGTTGGATAATTAAAATAAAGAAAACAATTTTTCAAATTAAAAATGCCATAATACGCAATTACGATGTTCCCATAAATCAACTTCAAGAAATTCTTATTTGACATATTTTAATTAAGACACATTCGACCGAAGCATTAATTCTACGTTTGAGTTTGACATTTTTTTTTCAAACTTTCACTTAAATGTGTATTTACAAATTAAAATACTTTTTACTTTTTAAAAACAACTACATTTAAAATTTCCGTATGTCACACATAAAAAGACACGGTATTTAAATTGCGTGGATTTTTGACAAATTTAAATTCAATATTTTATCTAAATTTGGAGGTTACTTTTTAATTTAATTTTAAAGGATAAAATTTAGGTTGAATACAATTTGTAAACACTTTTATATAGCGTTAGAAAATAGTGTTATATAATATGAAACAAAATTTAAAAAATATAATTTATAATTTGTAGAAAAAAATTTAAATTTTAATAAAATAAGTTAAAATTTAAAATGCGATCAGACTTTTCTAGATAATCTATTAAATTTGCTTAATGCAATAAAGTCAATAGTAATTAAAATCACGGTTTTGATTAATTTCTCTTTATTGTACATATTATATATATTATTTAAATCAAATATAATCGTTTAGAAAACGATTACGTGATTTGATGATTATTAAAACGCGATTATATGTGTTTAAATGATTTATTTTGTAGAATTAAAAACGTAATCGCGATATATTTATTATAAATTTTATTTAAATAAATTATTTAAATACAGTTTTTGCGATTAAATTTTAATTTTGTTACAAAAAACTTTATTTTAATTAAATCATTAAAATTTTCTTTGTAAAAAAATATTGAGACAATTTATAAATTTATGTTAATTTTTATTGTAATTTAATTTTTATTAAAAAATGCATCTTTCCAAAAATATAATTCGACTTATTTATTTTAAAACGATAAACAATTTTTTGAAATAGTTCAAAAAGTTTTAATTATGTTTTTTTTCTAATTGTAAAAACAAATTTACAATATGAAATGATGTATGATAAGGTGTGAGAAGTGTTTTTAAAATAGTTGATACATATTCATACGACAGTTAAGGTTTTTAAAACTGTCAAATGAATGTATCTTTGAACTTATTCACACTGCTCTATGCGAACACAATAATATGGTTTAATTACGTAATTACAAAATTATGAATGCAAAGAATTTACTATTCGTACGTCAATAACAAATCAGTCACGTGAAATTATCTTAAATATGTCATATATTATTATTATTATTTACATAGAGAAAATGGTGTTTTGTAATTATACCAATTATGATTACCCCTGTATAATTTATGTTAGGGCAATCCCAATTGGCGTAATTACAACGCATTTTCTCCGTGAAAATTTAATTTTGTAAAAAATACAAATTATATAATTCGAATTTGGAGTTAATGAAATAAAAATTTAATGTATAATCAATTATAATTTATATACCAGATTTCCTATTCCGAATCGGAACCGAAAACTTGCAATCTCTTTGACAAAATTTGATTGGCTGAATGGTGAACATGCGAATTAGCCTTTATGCTTCTATATGAAAATTAGCCTTTATATTTTTCCGGACATGCAAAAATGATATCATTTAAATTTGCCGCGAAAATGGAACAAATTTATTGGTTTTGAAAAATCGTTATAGAAGGTTGGCCGGACTTTTGTCAAACAGATCGAGCATGTAAACAAATCGTTCGAAAACGAGTGGGAAGTTCAAGGG
>JABFPK010000444.1:0-15595 GCA_022817445.1 Habroteleia sp. ZL-2020
GTTTGTGGGTGTGTATTTCAAATTTACCGCGCTTTTTCGTTCTTATTTTCCCTCTGTTGGTATTGTTCATTTCCCCTGTGTTGGTAAACTACACCCTCAACCTATACGCCACGAACGAACCGATCCGCAGCCAACTTCAGTACGATTCTTCTAGCACAATTTCTGCATTATTTTCTTACTTGACAATATTTAAAAAATTGGACAACAAATTTGTACATTTTAACACCTATTCGCATGCAAATCAATTTCAAAGTTTGAAATTTATATGGCTTTATAATATACGGAACAAAAATTCATATCGTACCAATTACAATAAAAATCAGTTAGCTTACGTTTGCTGTTAAAAATCGTTGACCTGGAACAATGGTACAAGTTACCAAGCTCGCGCGTCGCGGAGGTTCGCATTCGATACTGATTTACCGCTCGTCTAATTTGTAGGCGGTCACCGTTAAACAATCCATAAACGCGTTTGCGTAAAAAAGCCTTACTCGGGCACTCGTGCGCAAACGAACGATTTATTCATATTCAAATACGCACATTTACGAGCACGCGGACGAGCGTTCATTTTGAGATTGTACCGCATTGGCCGGGTTAAATGCTGCCGCACGTATCGTTAGCTTGCTGTTTCATCTAACTCTTCGGCAACTTTTACCGTTTCAATCTTTTTTCGCGCTGCGCATCTAGAGACCTTTTATTCGTGAATTATGATTGCTCCGACTTTCTTTTCTCATCTTAATATACCATTTTCCAACAATTGCTTATTAATAATTATTGCAATACCATAACATTATTATGGTATTATTTCCACCTTACTTAATCAACATTTATAAATATTGCGTTCCATATAATTAGTAATTTGTTTTTCATTATGAAAAACAGTTTGAAGTCAGCTGTTATGTGTCTTTAATTCTTACAATTGCCAGCGGTTAGAAATGTAATGTAATATTTATTACTCCTAAAGTAGTAAATGAATCTGGAAAAATATAATATAATTTTTCAATTCTTAGTTTTTGATAATATTTATAACAAAATTCATATAAAAATCCATAGAGCATTATTGATGTACAGTAAAACGTTATTACGAACCATATTTTACTTATTTAATTTGCAATACTTTTGTGCATTTATGCTGTGGGTGTGGAATTACGAAAATGTACAAATTCTGCACTTGCTCTTCACTGTAAAAAGTGTTAATTCTGGCATGCGGTGTTCTTTTTAGAATACCTTCTCACGTGTTCGGAACACGTTTTCATATGAACGTTTTTTTTTCTAAAAACACATAATACGTTCTAAAAAGCCCCAAAGAGAATTCTTATTTTGTGGCGTTGGAAAGGCCTGTCATTCGTGTCCATAAATACCAAAATTCAAGCAAAAACACGCGAGCATGTATAACATGACTCTTTTGTGCTGGAACTCGGGGATATGTCGATTTATCGCGGCTCGATCGTGCGCTGGTTTAGCAAAGTAGGATTATCCAACTGGACACTATCGGGCTGAATTGGCCGTAAATACCATTATAGTTGGAGCGCGGACTTATAGTCCAATTTACCAAACTTATGAAGCAGCTCCGCCTAAATTAGGTACTCGTTACCGGTATTGCGTTTGAAGGAGCACCTCGTTTGAGTAACGCGATTAGGTGATCGAATCAGATTGAAATTGTACAATGGAACTCGTTATTTCGTATTCCATAAGCCGATAGAATCGCAGACTAAGACATCAGGTATTAGGCCGACCGCGAGATACCGTATCACGAAACCGTTTGCCAGGCAATATGTGCGACTTCCTAATAGAGATGCAGCGTCGAAATTGATGCCTGGAAAGTGGATTCGCAGATCAAAGGGGATGCCCATCGCTTTCGGAATAATTTGAATTCGATCGATCCGTTTCTAGCGCGCTCCTCGAGGGACGCGTTCGCCACGCAACTCGCATCGTTCTGTGCGGATTCTCGTCATTCCCGGCGGATAACCGATCCTCGCGCGGCACATATCTTTCGTCCGCGGTGAATGCGGAAATGTGGACTATGCCGATACCTTATTAGTATCGATCTCGCTATATATTTTCCATATTCCGTGCATTTTCCTGCTCATTAACCTCTTATTTATAGCCCGATTGCTACAAAGCTTTCGCAAATTTCTCTTTCGTTGGCTTATCGCGCGTATTCGCATTCCCCGTATATATTTATTGTCATTGCGTACATTGTAATTAGTCTCATCAACCCTGGCATTTTTGCGTTGCACTCGAATAAGCCGCATGCCGAACATCCGCGCGCCTCGCGTTCTTGCGATGTGCATAAACGTCGCATTGTTTTTTCACGATTATATTTTTACGATGTTGCCAACTGTTAGATATTATGCACAAACGTCACTAGTGACTCGTGTACCTCGTACGTTATGGCTGTTTTTATTATGAATTGGCATTTTTACGCTTCTTTTTTACGAGTGTATGGTTTTGTGCATGGGTCTATGCGTGTATGGTTCTTGATAATATTGTCAGCGCAGTGTATGACACTGCTTAAATTACTTCATCAAGTTTCAATCGATTCCCATAGAATTCAATCGAATTTGTTAAAAAAATTATTTAATGTGAAAGCAATCAACTGCAAGACCGCTACAGTTTTCGCGTTAAACGGTGCATTTAATAGATGCTGAGGTGTAGTGCATATTAGAGTTGACCTCCGGGTCAATAGTTAATCGCAATCGGAAAGAATATTTAAATTAATTGTGGTAGAGGTATTTTATTAATGAATTATTACCGTTCCGACTAGAGGTCAGTTTAAGAATTTGTTTAATTTACTAATTGCGTGTGCGATTATGTATTAGATATATATAAGTAAAATGATTTTAGCTATGATACAAGTTCGAAAGTATATAAATTATTTTTTAAAAAAATTATGTGATATCACAAAATGTTACACGGAGAATTGTATTAGGGAGAACTTTTTTTTTATTTTATAACTTTATTATTTTATAATTAATTAATTTATTATCATACCGTTTAATAAAACTTTTTGTTTTAAATTAAATAATGTTTTACACGCTACAAACTTTATAATAACATTCGAACAATCAAAAATTAAAATCTAAATATAAAACAATTCCAAAACAATTGATTTATTTAACTAGCACAAGAGAAACTGCATGGGACTTTTATCGTTACATTTTCTCCACTTAAATTATCCGAACGTTATTATAAAGCAGCGAACGCTATTAAGCAATTATTTTAATTTATCTCTCCGCTATATCAGAAATTCATATTTATTCAATATTTTAGCACTTGAGAAGAACGGGATCTTACGACACAATCTTCACATTAGTCAAAAAGTAATCAGAGTCGGACGACGTGCGATAATCGAAAGCCGCGAATTCGCATGATCGGACAGGTCGTGTTTGGCATGTATTTTTATTAATCGTGGTCTGAAAAAGTGATGGGAGCGGAGACGGGAACGCCGGGTGTATATACCACCCAGCACAAAATTAATAAATCCTGCGCTCTTAAACAAACAGACTCCACCCATTCGCGTATCGGATAAGCAGGCTGGGACCCATTGATTTATTAATTTAGAGCTGGCCATTCTAAGACGATGCTGCGCACCGTAACCTCGGCTGTTAAGGCCAAGTTAAGGGATCCGCTATCCGACGTGGTATCGGTAATTATAGCCCTGGATGCGGGCGCGCGTCGGTTATGTTCATTACTGAATTATCGGCCGTGCTTCGCAAACAATGCCAGGCCTCTTTCTATTCTTCCGTTCCTCTCGCTCGCTTCTTCGTCGCGGTCCTCCTCGTTCGATTCGCCACGTAACTCTTCGCTTCTCTTTCCAACCGACGCTGCTATCTGATGGGCCAAAGGCTGAACTACGACCGGCTATTTTCCATCCGCGTTTGTGTACTCTTGCCTATAAATATACAAATCCGCATCTGTGTCTGTATGGTCCCCACTTCACCCTCCCCCTGGTGCTAACCCTCCACCTCCTCCTCCCGATCTTCCTCCACACACTTCTTCGTCTTCTTTCTTTGCCTTTACCCTTTTCTACGTTTTGCGGATCGCTTCGTACCCACGAGTTTCAACGTTCGCCGTTGATTCCAGAGGCTGCTTATCGATTTCTCCTATCATAGTCCGCGCCGAGACAATTTTGAATGCCGCGCGCACAGCTCGCCGGGAATCGCGCAGATACGCCTGATTTATTCGCGCGCGCGCTCCTCTCTGAACGAGATTAAAAGAGCCAGAAAGTTTATCGGCCAATGCAATCGTTGAATTTGTCAGAGCGTACGCGCCGTTCACCGTGACCGCAGCTTTGCTACTTTATTAGCGAACGCGCGCAAAACTTACTATGAATTGTACGTACATTCATGTCCCGTGCCATGCATCGCAATACGACCGAACTCCTATCTCCCTTTGCTATTCATTATTTGTTGGCTTTGTGAAGATCACTTCTGATAGAATTTAGTTGATTAGGGCAAACGCTCGATAATCGGGTATAGCTAATGGAAAATTATTCAAAAATGATTTAGAATAATGGCAAAATAAAGTGTATTGCACGAAACGATTTCTATCGAACTTTTATTGCTTTTATTTATATTATTGTCATCGATAATAATAGTATTTTGCTTGAAAGATATGTCTGACTCATATCTTTGACTCAGTGGAAGAAAATATATAAATTTGAGGCACGATTTTTTAAAAATGTTTTTATAATATTTTGAAGAGGTTCGAATTATTTTACTGTCGACGTTTGAAATGGTTATATATAAGAGTATATATGATTTTTGTATTAGCGGGTAGGATTTTGAAATCGGAATGATCTCCGGATGAGAGAAGCAGGAATAAGTTTGCAAGTACCCTCGTGAGATAAACAACACTTATTCTAGTAAACAATAATTAACGTTACTATTATATATATTCGACATATAAATTAATATATATATTTAATTCATGCAAATAAATTATATATAAAATAATATATAATATATATAACTTTCTTAGAAAAGTGTCATCTAAAACGAACAAAAGCTTATTTTTTGACGAAATAATCTGTATACATAACCTCATAAAATTTACGGTTTATGACAACATTAAGAGCATGGTGTAAGTATAAACCGTTGTATTAAGATTTATTTCTGAAATATATAATAACATATTTGCATCAAAATAATATAAAATAATTTTTTTACGGATAAAACTACTACGTGAATAAGAAAGAATGAGTGCATATAAATTTCTGAGAATATTGACAGTTATCGGTTTGGAAACAATTTTATGTCTACACAGGAAAAAAGCAAGTAAAGTCAAGGTGTAGTCATCTGTAGTAAAGACTATTTTTTCATAAATAAGCAAAACAAATAGTAAAATATTATAATCGATTGTAGATGTGTATGCCAAATAAAAATATTGGGAGATGTTTGAATTATACGTGCCAATAAAAGCTCCACCTGACAGATCGTTTTGGAAACATTACTTCCGACCACTTCCACACATACTTCACAGCGGAAAAATGTTAACTTTTGACGTTCTATCTTTAAATATATATTTTCTAGATTTTTCGGACTATTGGAAACAAATTAACAATTTTATTAGATCATATGGTAAAAATGATTACAAGTTCTAGAAATATTTAATATGTACTTATTTATATCTCCCAGAATACGTAACAAATTTTACTATACTGTCTAATACATTTTTTAGTTCGCTCCCAATAGCCTGAGAAATCTAGAAAATATGATAGAATTTTCAATATTATTTTTTTTTTGTGTACCAGTCACAGAGGAGTACCGTCGTCGATAATTGTAATTTTCTTTTATAGCTATTCGAAGTATTTTTAATAATGTGTACAAAAAATGTATTCATTTATAAAAAGTTGAGATAGACATTAATTATTGAGGGTCAGTTATATGTCCGTTAGTATAAGAAGATAGAAACTAACAAAACGAGAATAGAAATTATACAAACAAAAGCATTTCCATCTTCCTCATTTTGATCTTCGTATCAGTTTCTTTTCTTCATCTTTCTGAATTAATTGATTTAATTATATATAAATATTTTTGAAGTATTTTTTAAAATAAAAATTGTTTTTAAAACATTACCAACTTTTGCTAAATTAGATACTCTAACAGAAATATTGTTTACGCTCATTAATGAAAATAAAAAATAACGTTTTGATTCAAATTGTTTAAAAATGAAAACTGTCACTTGGTTCCAGAGATTTTCAGGTGGAACATTTTCCGAATATTTTATCACAACGGAAAGCTCGGTTTGTTTTGCTAAATATAAAACTGTTAAAATATATAAAACCGTATTATTTTATCGAAAGGAATAAAATTAAACACAAATCTAACAATCAAGCAACGGTTACAGTTGTGAACGAATTTTGTTCTGTCACCGAGCATAATTTTGACGGCTGCTTAGCGTCGGCATCGGCCAAGCCGAAATAAACAAAGGTTGAAATTCATCGAGAACGACCCGTACGCACGATCGCGCATCTCTGAAGACGAAGATGACGCAGCGAAATCCGTGGATACTGGACTTTTGATCTGTGTACCTACTTTTATTTCCTTTGTCACTCCTTCAGAACGAGAAAGCAGACAAGGCACAGAATAACATTGTTCTTCGGCGCGGGAATGCGAGCGCGCGAGTGCCCGTATATGTTTTATGCAAAACCATAAGTCCCAACGCCATAAATCGTTTGCCGGGGTGGCCTACGCAGTGGCTACATTTCGAGCCTCTCTAGTTTCTGCGCTCATTTCGAGTCAGAAACACTTTCGATCAACTTTAAACTGGTTTAGTTTCTGCCAACTTGTGCTTTAATGCTCTTTTTTATTTTCTTTGCTGACAAATGGTATTGAAATAAAACTTTGTAAACACTTTCCAGACGTGTCAGCGTGTCTTCGTAAAAAAGGGTTTAAGCAATAAAAATTAAAAAATGATTTAAAATTTAAGAACATTCATGCGCTATCTTGATTACTTTTATTATAAGTATAAATTTGGGAAATAGATGTACAAAGTACATAAAAATTTTAATGATTGAAGTTGCACGGAGAAAAAGGTATATGTTAAATTGTATTTGCCATGGAAATGATCATTGTGCTTATTTATGTACTTTGTACTTATGTACATCCTTTAAAAAGGCAAACAATTAAAAGGTTCTTATGGCTTAGATATTTTCTTCCTATTTCTATTTTATTGCCGATACGAGTGCAGTATTAGGCGAAACGCTGACAGTACGAATAGATGACGTGGGACACTGCCCGAAGAAAAATAATATTTCAAATTCTACCATTTTCTAGATTTTTCGGACTATTGGGTACAAACTAAAAAATGTATTAGGCAGTATGATAAAAATAATAGATATAAATAGGTGGTGGTTCGATGTTGTAATAATTTTGACCATATTGTCTAATACAATTTTTAGTTTATTTCCCATTTTAGTTTAGTCCGAAAAATATAGAAAATATAGTAAAATTTTAAATATTATTTTTCTTCGCGTGCGTGTAAATTTATTCCAATCTTTATTCCTTATTAGGTTGTTACCAAATTCTCTTGACAAACTGCAAGCAAATAATTGTATAAATGTTTTGAAATTGAAGTCATTAAAATAATCTTGCGCAATAAATATTCTATGAGACAACATATATTATTCCACCAAATATTGTCGTATATTTTGATGATGACACTTGAATGAACGAAAACTGCTACGGACGACGAATGATCACCTAACAGAATGGCTACTGACACGAGTTACTGGCATTTTCCGAAATAAAATACATACGCAAATGCCATAAATCACGCGTTTGTGTACGCCATCACCTTTCGTAAAACAAAATCCCGCGGTATGTGTCCAGTCGAGTCGAATGTTAGCTGGCGGCAGGATATAATCGAAGCGGTTAAATCGCGGCCATGGGACGTACGCAATGATTTATTAATGGTGCAATAGTTGTCGAGAACCGAGCCCCATCTTCCTTCCGCTTCTACTATTGCGAATCCTCCTTTTTCGTCTACTCCTCAATATTCGTTTAATTTATAACTTATTAACTAGGTGCCCTTACAATGCTCGTATTATTTATAATATAGGCACAGATAATCTATTCCTTTTAAAAGTTAATGTTTTGATGCGTTGTACAATTTATGCTTCCCTTGAAATATTAAAATTAATACAAATTAAACAATTATAATTAAATTATTTAGGTAGATGCTTTATATTAGATATAGAGTAACGCGTGTCATATTAAACAATTCCAAAAGCATAATTTATTAAGACATTAATCATTTTCAAGATTGTTCTCCCTAGAGCAAGTTGTAATAACTTTAATCTTGAATTGGAAAATATTTTCTAATATTATAAATTAATTAAAAAAATAATAGCAATAAATGCTATAAATGATTTTAAAGAATGTCTAATTTATTTAAATTATATATTTAATATTTAGCTTTATATTTGTATAAATTGTTATTTACTTCTGCCCTAAAAGTATACGTGACTGTATAATTCCAAACGTTGTTTTCTCAATGAATTTTGTTAATTGGTACATTATATTTAATTTAAAATGTATTTAATAATAATGTACGTTTAAATTTTATAGTTTGCATAATCTTAAATTAATTTTTTTAGCTTTTATTTAATTATATTACATATGATTAACTTGATCAGTTAGATAATTCGTTGAGAAAAAGACGTTTGGAACGTCATGCACATAAAAGTATTTACACCTTACTATAGTATTTTATGGAAACTAGTTTAATTGTCGGTTTATATACGGAAACTTGGTTCTCCAATTCATCTGGCAAAGCACCAATATAATCTACTCCTTGATTGCGTTGAAATATGGACCATCAAAAGAATTTCATTATACAAAGAAATACTTTTTTAGATTTTATTTCGACAGTTTACGAACCAGAAAAGGGCTGAACCGTATAATTTTATGTCCGTGAATATAGAGCAACATGAGCGACACAACGTTTTGTTTCTAAAACATGACGCAGACCATGAGACCTAAGTAGGTCCACCTACGAAACATCGCGCGCTAACGATAAGTTTTCATAGATACAAACAACGCAAAGCAGAATATAACATCATTTCTTTGCGTCGGTGGATAATTTATGCTTTGTCTAATCTGCTACACCCAGTCCTAACTCTAGATCACATCACTTTGTTCCCCGTAACTAAATTGCACGTAATTTAAGAGACTTGATTAAAGTCACCTTTCAACAATTTTAAACGTAATAAATTTGAAATGTCGTGTGATAGTTCTTGTATTCGAATTTAAATTTCAAATCAATTTTAGTTATACTCTTATTAACTGAAACTACTCCGAAAAAGAAAATAAGTAGAGATTGCAGTAACTGGCAGATCAGCGTGTATGTATATAAATTAAAAAAGTACTATTATCTTGCATAATAAAAAATTTTTATTTCGTTGACTATAATTGTAAACAATAAATTACTTTCCACGAGTCAAAATAATAATTGTTTGATTAAGTATATCCACATTGCCCTAATAAAATTAATAAATTATTATTATTATCTTTTTCTGAGTATAAAAAACATATTTTTATATACGATATATAATATAATGTATAATTAATGTTTATTTATATACAATTTTCCCCCAAAATAATAAATTGTAATTGTGAATAGAATAAAGAAATTCTAGTACGCTTATTTTTAATTAAAAATACATTTTTCAACTTCTTAGAGGTCTACCCATTTTCTCTAGATCACACTCAAATTCTCAGTGTCGAAATGCAAAATTCCAAATGTCTATGAACTTTCTCTCATTCATTGAGCTTCCCACACTCGTTTGGCAAGATATTGTGAGAACAATCACCGGCGACTATTGTTTTGTAGCGCTCGTAATTCTCTCAATTAGCTTTCTCATTAATTATCGATTTATCGTCTAATTGTAAAGCGATCGCGGAGAAAGGGATCATTGCCTTTCAATACCCGGACTTCTTCGCTTCTCATTCCTTTTATTATCCAAAAAATAAATAAAATGAACATTACATCCGAAGTGTCCGGTAAAATAAAAGGTCAATCAAAGGTGTGGTCGATGTCAGAATTGGCTATTTAGGTCTTGTCAAATTAAATACCCTGGACCAGCCATATTGAATTCGTTACATTTTCTGACAACTTCCAATTATAATAATAATAATTGGAGTTAATTAAACATAATGAATTTTAATTTCTGATTTATAAGTTACGCCAAAGAAATATATTAAACATTTATTTATTTTAATTGTGGAAATAGTGGAATTCCTATACTTTTATAAATATATACATGTATATAAATGTTGGGATCTATTTAATATATATCATATATAAGTTGGAAAAGAAAAGAAAAGAAAGTAAATCTCATTTTAAATAAAAGTTTGGTGAAAACGTTTAGTTTACGTCAAATTCATGATATTAATAAAGCGTTTTGAGATAAGTGCGAAACATAGCAAAAAATTCAAACTGGCGGTATAAATCAGAGTTAGAGAGCTGATCCCTCGTCGAGTCAAGAAGTTGCGATCCACGCGCATGTAAGGCAGCGTCACAACATCGGTAATACAACCATAATGCTAATTTACCGTTTACGCGGGTTGTTCATTCGCTTATTCATTTTCTTGCTATTATAGCTTTCTCTGAGCTTTGCTTAACCTTGAATTTATACGTCGATGCTATAGTCGATGACTTGTTTAATAACTGAAATTTTCAAATGATATTATAATGAATGCTAATTTAATAATCATAAATTTGAATTTTAATCTTTGAAATAATATATTATATATGATTAATAATTTAAAACATATATTATTGATTCAATGCATTAGTTTCTTTTTACAGTAGAATAATTATTTACAGGAAAACAGAGGAACGGTAACAAAATACGTGTAATATAATTAGATTTATTACAAGTTTTATGTTTCTATGTTAAATGAATATGTTAATATAAACTTTTTAATATATATTTTATTATAATTTTAATGTCACCTTTCATCTCGGCATAAAATATACTTTTATGATTAATACGTATCCAGACAAAAATTTCATGTAAAAGGTTGAGTTGAGACATCAAACCAAAGTCGGCTATTAAAGTTGTCTCCTCATGTGTAAATTATTCTAAATTATTGTATTTGAATCAGTTTTAAGGAATATTCATTTGACTTACTATAATTATTTTTTATTCACATTTGTATATATATTAGTTTTATTTATAGGTAATTTATTTATATTTCTTCTAAAATGGGCATATATTCATAAATGGAACATATATGTTCCATATAACAATTTGTATGACATTTTATTATAATATATATTTTAAAAATTATTTTTCTTCGCGTGTACGTTTTCATTATATATTACAGCCTTTGTCATTCAACGATGGCATGTTGTTTCTGTATACATATATGTATATGTATGTGTGAAAGTAAATTGAATATTTTATTGCCTTGATTATTACATTAAAGATTTAAAATATTTTTGCGATTAATTTATGCATTGATTTCTCTATTGGTTCAAATTTCTTTTATTTTATCCCTCAATTATTAATCATTCTTATATATTAAATTTATAGCAACGTCTTGGGCATATTAAGATTAATTAATTACTTAATTAACTTTTCTCTCACACGTTACAATGCTACAACTTATTGCTCAAACACTTTCATACAAACTTATAAAAATCTGATTTCTGCAACCTGTCGAAAAATAAAGATACAATGTCAAATTCGAATACAACCTACTTGAGCGTTCTTATTTTACAAGACGCTACAAGTACTGTTTTGCTTCGCGAAATAATCAAAGCGCAATTCATTTATGTTACAAGAGCTCAACATTCGTCGTAACATAAACTGGAGAACGGGCGTGAGCAAATCAACAAAACTCGTCCTTATACGACTCGCATTGTGGCGAAGTAAATGACGCGTCTTTTCTGGATTGATATCCGGGATACATAGCGTGTCTTTCATAGATCGTTGCTTGGCAAAGACGAAGCATCATTAGCCTCAGTACAAGGGCTCTTAACGTCCACCGATGTAGTGCGAACATTTTCTTCGTTTCGGATGATCAGAACACTTCGTCGTTAAGTGGACATGAGAAGTCTGAAGGGGAGCACAAGTGTGTAAAAGCATACGCGAGATATTCGTGAGCAATACGCTATCTGCGAGCTAGGAGTCCGACCAAGTGTACTCGTGATGACGTGTGCAAGTCATTCGTAACCGTATCGTGAGAAATACAAACATAAAGAGGTCCGAGTATGGGCTCGCGAGGCAACAAACGTCACTCACGGCCACCGCCCTCTGCCACCTTTTCAAGTACCTTCCAACGGAAATCCAACACGGAATTTATACTGTGATCTATATTGCGTTGTTCCGCTGGAAAAAGACCGTCCTGCGATCCGAAAGAGGATACGCTGTTTACTCTACAATTACACCTTTGCCTTGTTTATCTTATCGTGCTTCAACTAATATCTATGCAAATTTTTCAAATTCCATTTGGTTCTTAATACTCGATCGTTGGAGAGAAAGATTCCGTATTGGTATTTGGGTATCGAGGAGTTTTCTTTCCGTGTGCATATATCTTATCGAAGTCTTACTTTGAAGTGGATTTACATTTGGTAAGAACGTTTATCAATCACGCCACAAGATGAAACAAATAAATTATTTAGCAATCATTTAAGTGACGACTTACTTTCGAAGGTATTTCATGAATACATAATGAACGCAGTGACTCGAAATCAACGGCTCTATTAAAAAGGAAACAGATTATAATTTATTTTCTAAAATCGTTCATAATTCATTTGTTATTACCAATGATACAGTACATTATCGTTACATTAATTTTTATCTTCTTTCCAAAGAAATATATTTATTCCATGAACGACACCTGCTAACGAACCATTAGATAAATAATTCTAATATGTTTAAGTTTATTTGACTATAATAGATGTACGGCCTTATTTAAATACATTGTGACACATTGAGTCGATAGTCAAACTTAATGTTATTAATACATTTCTTTATGTTTAAAATATATATATGTATATAGAAATGCATATAGAAATATATAATCGAAAAAAATGTAATTCTATTTCTTCTATTTAAAATTGACTGTATAATGTTAAATATTGATGCATAATTTATTTTAATGTATTATTAACTGATGCTTTGATTTATACATCAATTAATACAGATATGGTGTAGAATAAAAACGCTCAACGGCATTGCACAGATACCATTATTTACCCACAAGATATCAAAAATGAATATTTATTTGAATACAAATTTTGTACTTTCTCTTCCCAAAATCAAGACATTTTCCAAAGTATATTGTCAAATTATTAATGACACGTGATATAATCGAATACATTCAAAAATTAGAAGGAAACCACTCAAAAACGTTTTTCTGTCTAAATCATATATCGTATTTTAAAAATTTACATTTCTGGAAAGTAAATCACACAGTGGTTCATATTTCAAATGGTAGAGGGTCCTTGAGTCCCTCAATCAATGCCATATCTTAGTCACTAAATTATAATCTATATTCATGGTACCATTCCGTCATCAGGTAAATGTATAAAAATACTCGGAATTGAATACTGAAAAACATAATTATTTTTTTCTGGCAACTTAAAAAATTTGGACGAACGGAGTGAAAATGAAAATAAAATATCTTATATAGGATGCTCAGAAACATATTTAACAATTTTTTTGAAAACAAAATTTTTTCACCATTATGCTCAGTTTGTGTTTCAAAAATCTGAAATCTGGACACCTGAAATTGGTGAAAAAATTTTTTCTTCATGTTACACTTTAAACACCATTTTCTATCTTCTTTCTCCCAGGGATGACATTTAGATTTAATTTTGCAAGATCTGAAACAATAATTTTTTTGACCCCTCATAATTAAGAAGGTACCCCCCTTGGAAAAATTTTCGATTTTGAGTCGGATTATAAATGGAATTTTCTTCAAATTTTCACCCAAACATACAAGTATCTATATTATTAGGAAGCATAATTCAAATCTCTACAAGACAAGCTTCATTAGATAAAGATTAGATTAATAATATTAGCAGAATCTTAGTTTTTCTGTTCTAAAATTTCTCATTTTTCAATAGCTTTTACTGGCGATTTACAAAATTTTGACGAAAAAAATCAAAATGTAAAAAAAATGTCTTATATTAGTTATTGGTTGTTCCAAAATTCATTTAGGCACTCAAAGTGAAATTTACGGAAGCAAATTTGCAAAAAAATATTTCATCCCCATGCTTAGTGTATGTTTCAAAAACATGAAATTTGAGTCTCAGAAACTGATGAAACTCGTTGTGGTATTCCATTTTTATCAATTACTCGCGTTACCCCTGTTAACAGAAGTTATTAAAACCCTTTTTAAACCATATTTTGAGATATTACTCTTTACAACATTTTTCTGAGGTATCCTTTTTCACAACCACGTTTTGAGATATCCCTTTATTTTTAAGGAGCATTGATATACAAATAATGTTTATGTGTGAAAATTAGAATTACTCGATCTAATTTAAATCCTGAACACTGAACCTAACATTTTATTTCAAATCTAAGCTCTGTTAGAGACATGAAGCTAGGAATTCTTGGTGTAATCGAATATTTACCGGTGATAAATTGTAATATTAAATAACGACATACATGAATTTGTTCCAATAATAGTGAAAGGGAATGATGCAAAAGGATATCCGCTGAAGCAGTTCGAAGAATCCCCGTGGCGTGTTACGAATCCTGCCAATCACTTTAGTGTAATCGATATCGAGCCTGGATGTGGGTATCGATCGATACGATCAGCCCCGCCCCGGGCGTGTCGTCGACCTGCACGATTTATAATGTTAATATCTCCGAGCCAAGGAAGCCTGCCATACAACGCATCGAACCACACAACAAACCCTATAAACTTTACTTTCGTTCCAATCGAATCTCCTTTCGATTATGTTACTGAACAATTGTTCTTGATAATGCTCTAATGGAGAACACAATAAAAAATCAAAGGGCCCATAGACTACCTGATCCCCCTATAACTCACGTCGTTCATAAATCAAAGTTTCTTTAAATTCTATTTTGACTTTAGGACTCTGAAACGAATTTTTTTACTTTATCGTGTGATTTTTTTATCGAGGAATATAAATAAATATTGTTCACACTTTGTTAAAATAAAATATGAAACGAATAAAGTATTTTTTGTCGCAATTAAAAGTATTCAAATTCTTTTATATAAAAAATGAGATCTAATAGATCCCACCTGAATGAACCACGATTACTGTTTTTATTGAACGCATGATTTGAATAGTGATTTGCCAGATTTAGTCCTTTTTATCTTTTGATATAGGGCCCTCTTCACTATTGAATCTTACACTCGGAAAATATTTTATTATGTGCAACTAAATTGTTTGGTTGGCTATAATTAGTTGGCTCAAACAAAATATTTTTTTGTAAATATTAAATCTTATTAAGAAATAAAATAGAGTGAATATTTAATATTTTCTTCATGTTTATACAATATTTTGTTTTGTATTTCTAAATATTTTATTTTCATCAAAAACATATTTGCTTAGTGTTTTTTATTTATTATATATATGAACACAAGTCTGGCGTCCTAGATTC
>JABFPK010000445.1:0-15592 GCA_022817445.1 Habroteleia sp. ZL-2020
CTCTTGGCTTGAACACACTATCCAAATATTTAGCCTCCATAGATAACAAATATTCAATTTTGTTTGGCGACGAATGGAAGGAATTGCTTGAAAGAGAGGGCGGTGGCGCAGTAGAGGGCGCTGCTAGAGTATCTGAGTACTTGGCTTCAGCTGGACCCACTTTCTTATTACCTATTGGCGAAGCTATGGTTACATATAGGTACTAAAAATTAATTAACTTTTATTAGAGGCAATTATTTTTATACAATAATTGTACAATTATTGTAATTATTGTAATAATAATTTATAAATATATAACAAAATATTCTTTATTCAATTTCGAATAAAATAAGAATAAAATAACTACATTTTACATTGATTATTTTTAATTTTTAATATGTATTATTTGATTTCGTATTAATTAAATCTAAATTAATATTTTTTATTTTTATTTATTTGGTATTTATTGATTTCGTTATAAATGTGCTTCGTGTTGTTTTGTTAAATTAAAGATGTAAATAACTTGTTCCTATTGTTAACAGAGAAACAGATGACAGTAGTCAAATTTTCATCCCCTTCATAAACGACGTTCGTGTCGGATGTTTAGATAGCAATTCTTCGGCCTCGGTAGATTTGGAAGAAGGAGGAGGCACCACTTCAGGTTCGCCACCATCTTTACCACCACAAAGTCTACCCATTCCACCACCTGGTAGGTTGACACCCCCTAGTAGTCCGAATGTAAGTCAGCCTAGGGAAGGTTGGGAACCGGTGGAATTGCAATTAGATTATTGGAGTAAACCCGCTCTTGGGGAAAAAGGAAAAAGTTCATTGAGACAGGCCTTCAAAGTTCTGCACGTGCAGAGGCTTCCAGCTCTTGGAGAGTATCCTGGTAACCACTTATCGATGAACTTCACTACAAAGGAGAAAAAGCAAAAAAGTTAGTTTTTTTCTTTATAAAAATATGTTATGCAATTCATTATTCATATTATTTTAACAGGTGTTTTATGTAATGCTTATATATATTTTACACATTTATTATTTTTACTTATGAAATTATTTTGTTTACTATTTATATATTTTTTAAGTGTACTTCATATAAGGAATGCAATTTAAATTATTACAATTGAAATCAATGCGAAATATTTCGTAATATATTTCATTTTATTATTAAGTTTTCACTTTTTTATTTGAAAATAGTTATGAGACTGGGGAAAAAGAAAGAAAAAGAAAAGGAAAGCGAGCCAAAGAGCCAGAGTGTAGATGGCGTAACGCGTTTGATATGCTCAGCAAAAACTCACAACATTCCATTAAGAGGTAATTCTCATTTTTATTTATATTCTTTAAATATTTCTTTATATATAATATAATTCATAAATACTTACAGTAATATAATATAATTTTAACTTGTATATAATTCAACTATAACTAATTTTTATTTAATAAAAATCAATTTAGTTTGGTATGTTATTTATAAAAAAGAATTTAATGTAAGAGTAATAATATAATAAGATTGCATTAGAATTTAATATGTAAAACTAAAAATTTTCAATGAAAATATTTAGATCATAAATTCCATTACTTGTGTTTATGTTGCTTATTGAATATCAAACGTTCAAACAAGTTTATTTTCATTGTAATCGATAAAATTTATTTTTATCGAAAATAGATCGATTTGCAAGTCACTTGAGAACCGAATCTCATTCGTGTATACAATATACAATTGTTGAAAAGTACTACACACGTTTTCCGTGAGCAAATTGTAACAAATAAAGTTAAATTTTATTTAACGTTATTTTAGTTAAAAATCCATTAAACATTTTTTTGATTTGCATATTCAAACAATTTTATTTCTTCCAGACAAGAAAAGTAAAGTATAATACTCGAAATGATTCGTATACTTAATTACGGTACAAGTAAAATAAATTACTTTTCAACATTTTTTACTATGCATTTTATTATTCCTAAGTGAATTTGTATAATAAATTTTGCCAAATGAGGAACAAAATACATAATTTGTGAATTTATTTATTGAAGAGTTTATTAAATGTTATTGAAGAGGGTTTGCGAAGTTGAAACGTAATGAATATATTAACATTCACAAATGATCTATTTTGTGCCTCATTTGGCAAAATTTACAATTATTATTATAATTTTTTTTAAATAAGAGCATAGTCGTCTGAATACTGAAATAAGATTAAATTTAATATTACAGTGAGTATCGACGGCACCGAATGGTACGGAGTCAAATTCTTCCAACTATCAGCGCAATGGCAAACGCACATCAAAACATTTCCAGTGGCCCTGCTGGTCTATAATTTGCAGCAGCAAAGTCCGAATTTCACTTAAAAGCTTCCCCTTCTCTTTAGACAATTTTTTGAATTTTTGTTGAATTATTAAGCTACGGCAAATTGAATTTAGTTTTAATTCGGAACGAACACATTTATCATAATCGTGAAACACATATCTTAATAACGTGGCAATTTCGAGATCTCGAAATTTGAGATCTGTGGCTGTGGAATTGGTCGAACATTCCTCGGCCGAATGTATCAGATGTACGTTGCAAAATGTATATCCTAACAATTCTGTCTTTTTATATTAGCAAAAAGCTGTACCTATTTTACATTTCAATTGTTTTATAATTACTTTTTTAAATTCTTTTTTGAAATTAATTTCAAAATTTGGACGCTGATAAATGATTTGTATTTAAAACATAAAAATAAGAAGTATCGAAAGACTATTTTTTTTATAGTATAATATTGATAGCTATTATCTTCGGATAAAACTTAATTTTATCTTTCAATGTTAGTATATTTTTAAATACTACAACAAAACGTTGATATGAAAATTGATTCATATTGCTTTATATTTATTATTCTGTTGTCACACATATTAGCACTCATTCTCGAAATGAGTGTTCAATTCTTAGTGGTAGTGTACTGTAAGTCTGTAACTTTTTTCGATAAATACATGTGACAGAATGAAATAATCATTTACAATAATTGTACATGTTAATTTTATATTTTTGTAGACATAAGAAATTATTAGTTTTTGACAACAAATAAAAAGTGTAAAAGTGATAAATTTAAACAAAAAATTTTCTAAATATGCAACGTGAAATAATTGTTTACTGATTGAAAATTCCAAACATTTTGGTGCCATACAATTGAATTACTAAGTTGAAATTCCTGACTTATACAATTCGCCAGACTTTGTGTTTTATTTTAATAATACGTTTATTAAACACTTAACATTTTAAAGAAATGAAACCGAGAATATTTGTAAAAAAGAAGAGTAAGTAGTAAAGCATAATTTTATGTTCTTTAGATTTTTTCCAATATTATTAAACTTCTATAAGTATAAGAATTATCTTCTGTAATTTCAGAATTATCAATATAAATTACTCATACATTTAATTTTCTGCATCAAAACTTTTCTTTTTAAAAACTTTATTCTTCGCATTACAATTTGAATTGAGTAATTTCACACTCAATTTCGTTCAACTAATTCAATTATCCATTTGTATTCGTTTATAGAATTTGTTGACTATTTTACAAATATTGTACTCTTTTTCAAATAGTAATTATTAAATCCTATATAACATTATCGTGATGCACACGTTTAGTTTGATATTTTATATTGTATTCGGAAGAATTTAAATAGATAATATTTTAATTAGACTTTGACATTTTTATGAATATCTTTTTCTTTGAACAATTGCGCACCAAAAGTCAAATAACGAATTTAAACATACGAAGTTTTTACGAAATTTACAAAATTGTATAATCATCGTCGTAATTTCAAAGATAATTCGTTAGTCTGATTGGCTATTCCGTGTGAATTAAAACATAAGAAACTCTGATTAAAATTTTTCTCGCCGATCGCTTGCAGGAGAGCGCGCGTCCTTCTCCACCAACCGCACTGTCATCCATTCACCGAATCACACTCAGGGCCGTTTCCTTTAATTAACGCACCCGTGCCACATATATGATGGATTATAATAGACAGGAAAGCAAAACAAAAACGATTGCCAGAAGCAAAAAACATTTTAATTAAAAAAAAGAAAGAAAAATAGAAAATTTAAAAAAAGAAAAATCAACAATATTTAAAAAGTCGAATTCTAAATAAAATTTTATCTAAATTCTTCCGCGCAAAATATAAAATGTCAAAGTGAACGTCTGAATCACTACAATATTATATCAAATACTTTCTAATGAAAAGTAATTTAAATGATAACATTTTTTTACTGTCACGGAGAAACTATTTCAGTGATGTATAATACACGGATGAATTTAAAATCGATTTGTTTAATCTCTGAATAAAATAGAAGTTGTCAGAATGTTGGTCAGCGATGAAGTGTGTATCACGCTGTGTTATGTGTATCACGATTTTATTTGAAAAAGAGTGATATGTAAATAAAAATAGCTTCGTTACGAATGTACATTCATTACTGTTAAGGTAAGTTCCTATCTGCATCGCAGTGTAGCGAGGAATTTATACAGTGTATATTATATTTATTATAAGCTTATCTAAATATATCTATATATATGTATATTATATAATTCGTTCATCAAATATACAAATGGACGAGATCAAAAGAGACAGTTTTGAATTCGTCGATCAACATTGATATATTTTTTTATATTATTTGGTTATGAAATTTTTGTGTCATTGGGGTACTTGTATCATTTTCATAGGTTGCGATGATCTCAAAACCATTTTATCGTTTCGACAAGATAAGTGGCGACGTGCAATAAACAAGTAAATGCGCTGAGAGATTGTTAGATCAACTGCGATATAGATAAGGTTTTTACTTTTAGAACTACGCTGTGAAAATGAAGCAGTACTTTTAGAAAATAGAATGAGCGTTCGTTTATTGTTAATTTCGTTTTACTTACGAAGTGATTTACAAAATACTCTCACTTTGTTAACGCATCGATGTCGATTCGAATGACATGTTTTTGAGACAAATTTTGGCCTCTTTGGCTTGACCCAATTCGTAAACAAATTAGAAATTATTCAAAAATATGTAATATACATACAATTAAGGACTTTTAAGTACAATTGATATATTTTTATTAATGCTTCTTTTAGTTTAATAAGGAGACCGTGAATCGATTCTAATGCATTGCGAAGAATGTAAATTTAAATACTCTTTATTTTTATGTACTAAGATATCGATTGTTTACGATTTTATAAACTATTATAACGGATAAATAAATATATTCTTCATTGCGTTTTATGGAAATTGATTATCGATTGCGACTATTTTATATTTAGATAAATACATTTTTATAAATCGAAAACTTTTTTATTTATGTTTTCGTTAACAAAATTTTATTAATTTTGCGAAATATCAATGGAATATATTTTATAAACTTGATGTATTAAATATTACCTAAATATGTATGTACATAAAAAGGAGAACAAATGATGAAAGAGTCGATAAAAGAAAATATGTTTTTCCATTTTGCGCTTTGTGAAAAATCGTTCCAATTTAATTACATTGTATCGGCGAAATGCTGGCCTCTGGCTGCTCAATACAGACAAATTATTCTTTCTAAGAACGTATATAGAAATCCTTTTTTCATTTTCATACTTTCTTACTGCTTTTATCGTGTAAATATGATCAGAACGTAAATTGAATCAATACTCATTAAACGCAGAAAATGTAAATTCTTAGCAGCATAAGTTAATTGTGAGCCGGAAAAGTCATTTTGAATAAATTTTTTTATAGCTGATCTTCATTCTTCATCATTTTCATTAACAGGAAGAAAACAGAATTTTAGAGTTATGTAAATAGCTTAGTTAGTCAAATAGTATTCTTACAACATTAATCGCAGAATTATAAAACATTGTTAAGGCAGATTTGTCAAAATAACGTTAGTTTAATTTTGTTGAGTTACGAAAGTGGTGACTAGATTTTGTACGTCACCGTAACTGCCTAATGCCAAAATCTGTTCGGTCATTTTTTAACAACTATTTTGTAGCAACAATGTTTATCTAGCTCAGCCAGGCGTTTTCACTGTTACTTGCCAAAATATTCAGTGAAAATCTTTCCTAATTTTTCAAAGTGATTCTGAAATTAAAACTGTTACAAATCAAGTACTTTGCACAATTATTTTTATTACGATTCAATGCAAGGTTAATTAATTATTCGCCAGACATTTTTTAATTCGAAATTCATTTATTTTCTTATGCAAATATTTGCTTGATTTGTAATGGAATTTTAAGAATTACTGTGTAATTCCTAGTCGTAGCATTCGTATTCAATATTCAATGTGATTTTACTATTTTTAATGCGCGTGAGTTTAATAGACGATAGAAGTAGTTCGTTTTGTAATAAAATTTATTTTTTATATTTACGTGATATATTTTTACGGAATTATCATTTTTCGAAATTCATAATTTATATCAAATTAATTTTTTATTTTTAATTTTAATGACAATACAATATGAATTCATTGTTAGTATTGGCAAACCCTTATGGTAACAATTTTCTATCTTTAGCGATGAATATACAAAAAATGCTCTAAACACCAAGATAAAAATACTATTTTATTTTTAGCATTTCATTCATAATTTTATTCGACTGCAATTGAATGGCATTAAAAAACTTAATATTTATATTCAGTATATAGTCTTTAAATTGCATCATCGGTGACTAATAAATCTTTTACGAATTCTATATAACATATAGGATATTTTCATTCGAAGCTTAAAGTTAAACTTCTTTAAAGAAATTAAGTGAACACACACACAAGCTTTCCCTTCTTTCTTTTTAAGAACTTTCACTGCATTCTGCACCGCTATGTGAATTTCAATTTCTCTATTTGTTACATATAATTTTTTCAAATGAATACACTGACTTCAAAATAAAAAAATGATAATCCCGTAATATTAGAAAAACACTAAAATACAAAACAATTCCGATGCACTAAAAATGTGCAGAATTATGGATAAACTAATTTTATCGATCATACGTCGGAAAGCAAACTGTTGTAACAAATAAGTAAGAATTTCTTGAAATGCTTCAAATAAAGAAACATTTACTTAAATAAAAAACAATATCGAAACTTGTATCTGCATCGTTTTAAATGTATCAAAACTTGTTGTTTATTACGTGAAACAATGAGATTCAATAAATGTCTATGCAAGGACATTGAGTAATTTTTAATTGTAAAATCTAATATATTATACCAGTAAACTTGACAATACAATATAAAATTCGTTTAATACTCAAACGTGAAATAATTGAAACCGAATAAAACCTGTAAGCAAAATAAAAAGAACTTAAAATTAAGAAAATTTAAAAGTTTTTGATTCAGAGCGTGCTCCAATTTAATTTGAAATTTCTTTCAGCAATCTAGTCATTGATAGCCACCTATCTTTGCACATTTACTGGTACAATTTAAGTCTCAGTATATAAACAAAATGATGCAAGAAAAATCGTCAAATAATGGAGACTGTTGAAATTGAGTTTGCTAACTGACTCGAGGAAATCATGTGAACCGCGCTAATGGGTCTTTAAAGTCGACCCGAGCTCAAAGCTTACAATAATTATAAGTACACGTAACAATAAAAGTATCATTAAAATGTTCAGCGCAAAAGAAGGAATTAGTAGTCGAATAAATGACATTATTATTCATAGACTAGACGTCTTTAATGTGCTTACACAAGGATGTCTTTGTACATGTTTTATTAATTGTACATGTATATAATATATAGAATGTAATTATTATATTCTAATGACGGAGAGAGACTCGGGATCACGCGATTCTGATCAATTTGTCGAATATTTAGAAATTCTGTTCTTTGAATATTTCAAATAATCACTGCATTAATTTAACGCCAATATATATACAAGACTCGTTTCGATTTTAATTGATCGGAAATGCAACGAATCTGATTTTGGAACGTAAACGTTAATGTGTATGATTACGAATGAATAATGCGATTAAGAAATAGATTTGGAAATAAAATGTGTAATTCGAATCAATTGTAACACGACGATTGTAATTTAATTCAGAATCCAGATCAAAGTTGTAGTCAATTGCATGGGAACATTCAGACTGATCTATAAGATTTCCAATACAATTTTATAAAACCGTGGATTCCGAATTAAAGTATCGTAACATGGCGAGTCGATTCGTCCACCTCTCCAATTGTTAATGTTATAAATATAAAGTACGTATATGTGATAAATAATTTTTAATCAACGTGATTTCAAGCTAAGCCGACGTCGCTGTTAAATATTTAACTAGTAGAGAATCAAAAATCGCATGTGTCCTGAGCTGAAAGCAAAAGTCAAATGTGAAAGAGAGAAAAAAAGCAATGCGAAATTCTAAACGTTTTTAGTTTTCTTTGTTTTATGTCCGAAAGGCTTAAAACAAAACGGCCATACAAAACTATTTTTTGATCGGTTGTTTTGCTTAACTGATATTGTATATATTTCATTATTTTGCGAGGCACGTGTACAATTTGCAAAACAATTAATTATGTTCCGGACACTGGACGATGCAGCAAGCGGAAATAACATTACTAAAAGAAGAAATAAAGAGAAAGAAAGAAAGAGAGAGAGTGAGTAGACCACCGATTAAGTGTTATTAGATGGTAGGAGCAATTGAGATAAGATTTAAGTGAAAAAAGTAAAGCAGAGAGAGAAACGAATATAGGAAACACAAGAAAATCGAAGGAAAATCTATTGTTGATGTTTGTAAGCTTTGAAATATAAATGTAACGCATTTCCCAGCACCGAGTATCGTATTATCAAAGTGTATGCTCGTGTAACAATGTACATACTTATTGCGATTGTTCGATAATAGTAAAACACGTTTAATATGTAAAACAAAGTTCTAAAATGTATGCATCGTTACCAGCACATGCACGACAGACATCATTTCCCTTACACCTTTTTTGACTATAAACCGATTACATTGACATGCTTATTTATTGTACTGATTTCTTAATGTAATTTGACAAATATATCTATGATACAAAATTAGAGAATTTGTGCAAAGAAATATCAGGTTCTTAAACAATTTTATAAGAATAAAATATTAAGTGATTGATATTAGATGTAGTTAATTATACATATTCAAGAACAACAATTTATTGTAAATTAAATTAAATGAAGACAATATAATATAACAAAATTACATGTATATGTCTCTTTTGCGATTTTTAAAAAATGGTTATTTTTTTAATTTTTATATTTTTTTATATTAAAGTATACATATAAAATTCTATTATACCATAAAAATATTTAATAGAAAATAATGAAATTCAAACTAAATAATTATTGTGTATCAGCGTGTTGTTGGTAGAATGTTTGAATTATATGGTTGTCATATATATATTTTTGACTCATATATATATAAAAATTGAAGTCACAAGTATATCGATTTTCTAATAATAAAAAACCCAGCGATAAGACTGTAAATTTGTTGTAAACCATTTATTAAAGTGAAAAGGTATTTCTTTGCACATTATGTAAATTTGAACTTAATTTGAAATGTGGACAAGTTTTTCTTCCCTTAAATTGATAGGAATATTTATGAAATATATAATGATATGTGATTTCGTAGTAAAATAATTTTCTGTACATTCTATAACTTGAGTACAACATAATAAAGAGGTAAGTAGATTTTATGAGATACGATTTAATTTAGTATTTAAATGTTTTTCTAAAAATATATGAAAAGTAGTTATATTTGATTAAATATGAAGAATAATAAAATTTGTTATCAAGATATTTGAATATTATACATATATTTTAAAAACAATATTATTTCATAAAAATAATTCTTATAAACTAATAAAGGGAATAAAGACATTGATAAAAATCAGTCAAATGTTTACATTTTAATAGGTTTAAAAAAATAACAAATTTATTTAAGATTCAGAGGGTATTTTTTATTTATTATTTTCATTTGGTTCAAGCTTCTCATCAACACTACACTTAATAATATCTTTGATTTGTAGCCACGGTATAATTAGAATTTGTAAATTACATGAAACACTGTTTTTCATAATATTACAAGAATTATTGAAAAACGTAATGTAATTTTAGTTCAGATTAACAGAATGTATATCATACAAAGATCAAATTCAATATTTAATTTAAAGTATTCAATATTATAAACCATATCGCAGAATTTTACATCTGGAAAAATAAGGAAGAAATATATCATTCACATTTCATTGCACAAATCATTGTCGTCGGACTAATATAAATATACTAATATATTCTAATTCAATGAACGTAACTAAGTGGGTACTTCGTTTTTTGAACGATAAATAAATATTAATAAAATATATAGATATCTGAACAATTTTATTGAGTTTGAGAAAATGCATTTCCCTTATTATTATGCTTAAAGAAAAAGCATAAAAATATATTTAATAACAAATTAAATAAAATAAATAAAAACAACGTATACATGTATTTTGTATAAGAACAAGGTTTTTTTCTCGAATATTTTTTATTTTTTCTCACATTTTTGTTTATTTTCGTCGATGTTAGTTAACGATTATATGATTCGATTATATTGATTAATTCGGAACGTTTTAACGTTTGTTTTGATCATAGTGAAAGACTGAGTACATTTAAAGCCAAATGCGAAGCAACGAGAACAATAATTTATATTGATCGACGGAAAATGCCTCTTAAAACTTTAACAAAGCAACAAATAAAGTAATTATTTCAGTTTTTAAACAAAATATTTAAACTTGTGTCTTAAAAATATTTCAAGTCTTTCGTTATGATCGGCATTTTACTATGTTATGAAATTAACATACATTATCTTGTTTAAATGTAAGGGTGTAGAGCCAGTGCCCTACCGCGCAAACCTCTTTGACCCCCCACACCCCCCTTTGGTATTACGTATCCTCCAGCATATCTGGCAGTTCCTTCTTCTTCGAGATTTCCATTACTCTCAATAAGATCACGTAATGGCCAGCAAGCTAAGTGACGCGATTTTCCATGTCTTGCCAAAACGTGATATCCTTGTCTAAAAAAGAAATTATTCACAGTTCTTATTATTCAGTTTTCAATTTAATTTTTCTGCAAACATTAGTATATCAATTTATTAATAGTATAATTTATATAACATGTAAATGATTATGTTAATTGATTGAACTAACAACTTTATTTGTGATGAAATATTAATATTAAAAAATTAATTGTACCTTGAAGAAATAAGTCCAACAAGTAAAGCCCAATGCGCTTTGTGACCTCTTTTTAAACAAGGTGCATTATTGAAATCAGAGTCGTAAGGAATGAGTATCATTGCACCGTGTGCTAAAGCATGAGTTATTGTATCAGGACATGTTTGTAAATCTACGAGAATTTCGGGTCTGTGGTCTGGCAAATATTCCGCTGCAAGAGTTCCCATGAAATCAACACTATACACCTCTCCGTGTTGAGTAAAGCCGCGCACCCTAGCCTCTGCTAACAATTGACTCACGGAAACAGGCTTAGGATATTCTTGTGATGCCATTGCTAAAGCAACTAAACCACATCTGAAATGCACATAAAATGTAAGTATTCATATTTATAAATTGTATATATATATATTAAAGTTAAGTTAAATTATAATATATTTATATTATAGTTGGTATTCATTATTATATAAAATTAATATAAAATATTTTTCCATAATATTTCCAGAGTATTAATGTGTAATAAATAATTATGTCCAAGACGTTCCTTTTTGTTCAATAACAGTAAAAAGGATGATCTTGAGGAACAATATAAAATTCCTGGGACTTTCTTTCGTTCTTTTTGCAAGACCCTCATACATATAAAAAATATATATTTTTAAGGAAAAATATTATAGATTATAAATTCATTTAAAATTAAAATTAAAATTGAGAAAACTTAAGGATTTGCTTTGTGTTGTATGATTAAAAGTTTAATTTTTAATTGTTAACTATACGTTACTAAAAGATAATTAAACGGAGGTGTTGTGTAAGCCAAAAGTCAATTTAGACAGAGATATAAAAAATAAATTTAAAGGTTTAACGGACCAATATTATGTTTATATTCTTATATCTTCAAAAGAATCACGTTATATTAGGAATGTTTTGTTTAATACTAACGAACATAATATCAAGAAGTTTTTCATATAACAAGGGAGATATATGAAATTGGAAAGAAAGATCTAGAAGATTATAATAATTATAATAATTATAATTAATGCCAAATTAAAAACTACTGTTTATTATAAAAATAACCTATGGTAGATAGTGCTTAATTTTTGCATGTCCGTTCTGTCATTAATGGAATTCTAATTTTAATTTCAATTAAAATAATTTATAATGTTGTTACTAAATTCATATATTTTGTATGTAGCCCTGATGAGTTTTTTGCAAAAAGAACAAAAAGTTGGCTTTAAATAAATTTTAAAATCACAAAAACAAGTCCTAGGAATTTTATATTGTTCCTAAAGGTCACTCTTTTTACAGTTATTAACGCATAATGTTTATGTGCCACATTTGAAATTATGTTAAACCTATGATTGGATTTCATTATTTTTTTTAATGAGAAGATATACTTATACATATCTTTTTACTTTTCAATAAATATATATTGTTAGACTCTATTTTTTCATTATAGATATCATATTGACATTACATTGTATTATTTTATTCCAAAATAAAATATTTATATTATTCTAAATAAGTATTCTACTTTTATTTAATAAAGATGAAATTCTAAAAAGAAATAAATGTTTTAAACATGTTTAACATTTTATATGAATCATAAGAAAATATCTTGATTGAGCATAATATAAATGAATGATATTGTTTTCAGTTCTAAATTATATTATGAATTATACTTTAAGCACATATTCATGTTCAATTTCATAAATATTATGAATTTAATTGTATTGAAATTTCTTTTAAATCGATAAGTAATAAATATATAATTACTTCAGATATGAAATATAAATTTGTAGTTCAAAATTAATGTCGTACACTTTTTTCAATAATATTTTCTAGTCAATTATTTAAGATAATAAATTTTAAATTCTAAATAATGCACAATTATTTATGTAGTATGTATTTATAAAATAATTCTTATTAAATTTTAATTATTGTAACATGTATTCTGAATAATCATTGATATTTGGAATTGTAATAAATAAAAAATTATTCTTTTTTATTAAAGTATTTATTTTATTAAAGTATTAAAGTTTTTATTAATTATTAATTTTAACGTAATATTTTGTTATCTTTTAGTTTAATTTTATATTTTTTAAAGTCATCATCATTAATATAAAATTAAAACAATATATATAATTTTTTTATATTTATTTGCAATATTTAATGTTGCTGTTTTTGTTCTGGTAAAATATATTTTATAATGAAAATCGAGTTAAATGAATTATGTATATACTTATAGAAGGTTAATACAGCTACATGGTTATATAAACATAGACATTAACTATGTTTTATGCAAATCAGCTACCTTATGCATATTATAGGTAATTTCTGCACAGCCATCACATTTCAACATTTCATGAATATATCTATCAAATATATTTAAATCTCCCTGTATTCTGTCAGAGTAATTAAGTTTATGTAATCCTATTAAATATATATTCTTACATTTTTCAATCATTTTATAAAAAAATTCAATTTTTGTTATTAAAATAACAAGAACTTTTAATAAAAATGAGGCAGAAATGAACAAAATAAAGCAAGACTATTACAATATATTATATTTTGACGCCTTTATCATAGTTTAAAGAATAGTAGTATATTGATTTACTCTTGAAAAGGCATGGAACGGATTTTAAACACGCATTACAAATATATATCTATATATATACATATACCGATATGCTTAATGAACTTACTGAGGACCTTCTTGAAGAATAGGTTCAACCTGGCAGAAATATGTCACTTCTGCATCCTTAAGTTCATTTCTTGATATCAATTTTTCAACCTCGGCTGAAGTCAATGTTATCTTCGCCCAGGGTGGCAGTAAGTTACCTTCACCAGATTCTCTTTTTTCACGAGTTTCTTGTAGCTTTGAAAGCGGGGGCGGTGGCGGTGCAGGCATTTTTGACTTGAAAAATAAAAGACACAGCTATTAGGAAATTTCAATAAACTGTCGTTTATCAAATTCACATCAACCTACGTCAACTTGAGCATCTGAAAATAGAACGCTCTACATTTATAGAAAACAGTCATTAATTTAAAAAAAAATTTTTACTCAATTATTATACAAATTATATAAAATATAGAAAAAACTTAATAACACAATTTAGCAATGTTAGGTTGATAACAGATTTTAGCGAAATAAATTAAATGTCAAATTGATATACTTTTAGCTTGTGAATAATGTTTGTAAAACCTTAACCAATAACAACGATGACGAGTACAGATTAACGAGATAAAAGCCGCAGTGATTCACGACCAATGATGCCTTGATATTATATGTTGCGATGATTTTGACATTTGCAGGACACCCCCCTCGCTTGTCCCATGACTCATCACAACATCGTCATTATGTAATAACCACGAAAAGGTACGAGGACGAATGTTCGAGGCTGTACGCTGCACGGTGCGCTTTAACGACTAGGCCGACAAATCCATGCGTAAGGCAGTATGGGGCGCGAAGCGCGAATCAGCGACTGGCATGTTCGTTGCTTCAATTTAACAGCATTGCCACTTTAGTAGTTTAAAAATTCTAGATTAAGGTGAAGGTTCAAGTCTGCTGCAACGGGGGTAGAGTGTTTGTAAATGTCTTTTTCCGTGCGATAAATTAATAATTGAAAAGACTTTTCCGTTATTCTTAATAGCTGGGAGAATGATATAGTAAATAAATATAAATTATCTTAATTCTTGGAACTCGTTTTTTTATTACCTCGAAAAATAGTTCCAAACTTATGGTAGGAATAGACAACAAAAAATATACTTTTTGCAAAAATAATATTCTCCTAGAGTGATATAACCGCGGAAAAGATTGAACTAATATTTTTAGGTTTTTATAAGAAATTTATTTCAAATAACCCTAATCTAGTAATAAACGTTTGAACCTTCACCTTAAAATGAAATGTCAGTGCTACTGTCACGCATTTAGGGTATTTTTATTTATTTCTTTCACAATAATGAATTAATGTTTCTAATCAGTTTTATTTGATGCTTTATAAATGGGAAAAATATATACATTGCACAGTTAGAAAAGTTTTTCAATTGTTGTTTCAATTGTTGTGATTTATTCCCGCGTTTTTTTGTCACATCATAAACGCCAGACAAAAAATCACAACAATTATTGTATTAAGTCAATCCACTTGATGTGCATAACATTCTCATTTAAATATTATTTAAAATAACATTAATTTTAGTGAAATCGATTGACATTTCACCTAAACAGATATGGGTTTATTATAGGATGCCTTTAAATCCTCTTCATGCAGATTTTGAAAGATTACAATCTACATACTAACAAAATACGCAACAAATTAAGATATTCATAAAATTAAGGGGGTAACGCAAGTCTGCTTCAACGGAGTTAGGGTGTTTTTAAATATTATTTTTTTGTTATTGAATTAGATATTGAGTAAATATTCAGACGATTCTTAATTAATGGGAGAATATGATG
>JABFPK010000446.1:1465-13499 GCA_022817445.1 Habroteleia sp. ZL-2020
TAGTCTGGTTAGACTTTCCTTTTTTGAACGGTAGTCTGGCCATCCATATTCTGGAGTGAATCTGGATCGCCAGACTTGTGTTCAGTATCTAAATATGACAAAAATATTGTGTGCCAGACTTCATTAATCTGGCAGGAGTATGAGTGGCCAGACTAAAGACAGTCTGGAACTCGATCATGAGCCAGACTTAGCTAGACTTTATGTCCAGACTTTCGCCAGACTAGTTTTTTCTACGCAGGACGAGTTTGATATAACGTGAATATTATTGGATGATGCCATTTTCAATTTCCAAAGTCATTCGATGGTTGGAAAACGTTGATCGAGATTGACACGGTTACATTGGTATGTATCACCGTTTAAGTTGGCAGCACTGAAGTTGAAGTGGGAGTGGCGGTAACGCTGATTGGTGGACTGACAATAGATAAAGATAGGCAAGTTCAGCTAAATTCGTATTCCGTACGCTACTCCCTACTCTCCTTTAGATTTCAATGCTGCCAACTTAAATTAGTCCATGTGTCAATTTAGGTGTTCAGCTTTCGATGAGAATGGATGAATTTACATTATAAATAATTTATTGCTGCATTTTTGAATAATCGTGAGAAAATAATCGTTTGATCGCAATTTGACCATTTCGCGATTAAATGTTAATGATTGAAAAAAAATGAGTAAATTAAGGTGATATTAAAAATTATTATGAAGGATGATTATTTTAGACTTAAATTCTTTAATTTGGTTCCGCGAGTAAAGTAGAGATTATAAAAGAAGTTTATTTAAAAGTTGTTTGTAAGCAATCAGAAATTAGTGAGTTTGCAGTTAATGAGATTTGAAGATATATAAAGTTCAATTCAGAATTACCTTTTAACTTCTTTCTATCGATAACTTTGAATAAAAGATTTTTTATTGTGGATAATAACTTATTGACGGGTTTTTACCGCACATATTGTTAACTTCGAACTTGTTCAAATGCGCGTGTTTATATTCTTAATGTGCAAATTAACTTATCAGTTAGTTTCCTATTCCATGGCATTAGACTTGCTCGAAACTATTAGAAGTCATGTTCTATATATAGCAAAAGACCCGTAACTTAGTGTGGCTTGTGAAAAAGAATCGCCTGATACTAGTAACTTAGTTGTAACTTGGTAACGCGATTTTCAAGGACTAAAATTACTTTGTGGTCAACAGTGATCTTAAAAACTAACTCGATTGAGCTCATTTGTGATTTTTATCAGCCTTTCCAAAGTTTCATTTTTAAGTAGAATTCTATATTCTATTTACTTTCTTACATTATACAAATCAAATTGTTTATTTAATTTTTCTCTTTTAAAGAGAAAAATTTTTTTTTGAAGAGATAATTAGTGTAGAGATGTGGAATGAAATTTGTTAATGAAAAACAAAATGTATAAAAGTAGCACAAACATTTTATACGCAAAAATCCAAAATAAATATTTCTTAAAGAATATCCTAGAGTAAGAAGATATATATATTAATAATAAATTGTGACTGAATAGAGAAGAAAAAATTAAAAGCAAATCACTGATTCAAACAGATAAATGGTTTATTTTCAAACACTGAATAATCCCTGGTAGAAATGAAATCGGGTTGGCCACATTACAAATGTGGTCCTGGTCAGGAAAAAACATGGCAAACGGGATGACAGATTTCCTTGTCGGGGCCGCACCAGGCCCATAACAAATAACACACCAAGCCCCGAAACCGCATGTAACGCCGAGCAATATAGTGGGCCTGAGAAAGAATGCCCTCAAAATGGCCCTGATATGGATTTACTTAAGGGGCCATGGCTGCATACCTTCGGATAATCATAAGACGGTCAACTAATTAGAACCTAATAAAATTATCCTACCGGGCCCATCTTAGGGCCAAACGTGATTAAGAAAATAGGCTTTCCGATCGGGGCCACTCTCATGCCCAGCGTTACACGTGTATATGGACCCCGTACTGGTGGCGTGGATTCCAGTTCAGGGACGTGTTTTACCCCGGTCCAAATTTCTACTAGGGGCCGAATGTTTCCTATTAAATAACAAGCCAACAACTGACAATCACTTAATATGAAACTTATAATTAAGAAAACGACACTGTAAATATTTATAATCTAATTATTAATTAATCAAATGATTTTTCTGCATACTGCATACATTTTCTTCTTATGTACAATTAATATTATTTTCTCACTCATTAATATATTTATAATAATAAATGACCTATATGCGATTTCATTTTTACATTTCATTATTCGGTCGAAATTTCTACTAGGAATAATGTAAAATTATTATTTAGAAGAAATAATAATAAATTGATATATTTGTAACCGAACAAAGCTTCTAACCCGCGTAGAAATGAACAGTATGGCATAAAGTTGGATGATAATCGCGAGCCAGCCATACGCCATACTATTGCCAGACTTACGCCAGACTTACGCCAGCCTGACGCTATACTGTAAATTATGGCGTTCGCTGGCGCAAGCAGGCAGAGATATGGCAATGGCATGGCATACGGTTGGCTCGCGATTACGCTGCAGTTTTACGCCATACTTATGCCATATTCATTTCCACCATTTCAGTTTACAGTACAATTTAAACCGAACCTGACAAAACGACTGAAAATTCAAGTTTTACACCGTAATACTTGTAAATTATGTTTTTATACCGCGCGTAAAATAGTTAAAGCGTTCGCCCGTTCAACCCTTTTGTTACGAGTCTCTTATCTTCTTAAATAATTTGCACAATAGCGTATACTTTTGGATACCAAAATTATGAGACGAATAAAGCCCGTGTAATAAACCAAATCAAATTACTAATAGCAACACCGAAATGGGAAAGGGAGAGTCGTGAAACAAAGTAAGAGTGTCGTTCGGCGCTAACAGCAAAAGCCCCACATCAATTAACTCGAATGAAGGCAGATGTCGGCTTTTTCGGCCTTATTATGCTTGGCGCATAATTCACGTTCGCGCGTTCCGTGATGCGGGCGTAAAAGCGAGTCGTGCGAAAATTGGGTTAATTATATTAAGTTCACGCATGGGAGCTTAAACAATGGCAGAAGGAGACGAGCGCTTTTTCGAGGTCTCTCGCGGTCTCGACCATGGATCGTTGCGTCCCGCGAAAGGACGGGAGAACGCACGACGAAGCGGGAGAAAAAGAAGAGACGGCGAGGATATAAGGTGCGCGAGTACTTTTGGAGTATTTGTCGAGAGCCCGGGGATTGGCAAATCGACTTTCCCGAGTTCAGACAAGTAGCAGGCAGGTGTTGGCTCGCGAGTTTCAGCGGTCATTGAGAAAAAAGTCCAAACGCGGCACGATTTTTTAGTGCCAGCGATGTATCGGCTTTTTTAAGACAATTCAACGAAAGCGATAAGCCACGGTAGTGAAACGAGGATTATTTATCGAACCAATGCAAATTAAATGCCAAAATGATAATTTATTCCAGTCAATAACTATTGCATTCTGCAAAAAATTGAGTTAAAATATCATTGTGGTAGAAATTTTGCTAAAAAAAGTCTCTGAATTGGTATCCATGACCATAATCGGGGCCCATATGCACATGTAACGCTGGGCATGACAATGGTCCTGATCGGGAAGCCTATTTTCTTAACCACGTTTGGCCCTAAGATGGGCCCGGTAGGATAATTTTATTAGGTTCTAATTAGTTGACCGTCTTATGATTATCCGAAGGTATTCATCATGCCGTTTCGGGGCCTGGTGTGTTATTTTTTATGGACCTGGTGTGGCCCCGACAAGGAAATCTGTCATCCCGTTTGTCATGTTTTTTCCTGACCAGGGCCACGTTTGTAATGTGGCCAACCCGATTTCATTTCTACCAGGGGAGTTAAAATATCATTTTCTACGTCGTGAATATTAAAGAAAATTGCGTGTTTAATGTTTCGAATTGATATTATTGTTCTTATACGTTGTTTTAATTAATTGAAACAAAATAATTCCTTATTGTGTTGCTGTTTAATCTCTTACGAGTTTTATGCTAATTTTAAAAATATAATATTCAGCATAATTGAATATTCAGTTACTTCTATATTACTTCATCAAATAAAATAAATCTATTTGTTTGATAAACATGTTATTATATTGTATAATGTTTGCCATTATTATAATAATGATGAACGGTTTTTCTCTTGCACATATTCCGTTTTTAAGCATAATTAACAGTATAAGGTAACCCTTATACTTCAATATTTAATTAACAGTAATAAAATTAAGTCTAAAGAGTGCATAAATAAACATAATGAAGTTAATAAAATGGATTAATAAACGTAATTTATGGAGCACGAGAGAGAAGGAGATGCGTTTCGCAAAGAGATAACAATAAATAATATTAAAATGATAGAGTAAGTTGAAAGGATGGAGTACTAAGAGGAAATGCTCGGACGTTATTTGTTACACGGATTGCAATGATCTCATCGAAATAAGATGATATCAGCAACGATCGGCGTCAATATTTCAGCGGCAGATGCATTTTTGATGCGTCATTTTCTCATGCGATTGGCTTTCGAGAATTGAATTTGCCAAATTGAATGTGAATGATTTTCGGAAACGAAAAGAGATTTGAATAATTCTATTTTCCGAATCTAAAATGGTTTTAGCTAAGTAATGCATGATCGGAAGGAGGAATAATAATAGTTTTGGTTCGCCAGCATTTTTGGATAAGATTTTTGGCTTAAAGGGAATGCTTATTTTCAATAATGAAATGGATTATTATACTTTCTGATCGAAATATGTACTTGGCCGGTTTGGATGACCTACTTCACGAACCATATTAGGAAGTTGGTAATCGAGTTACGAGCATCGAGCAATTCTTTCTCGCAAGTAGCGATGCGCCGCGTCACTTACGTTGTAAGGAACTTTACTTCCGATAGTTCAGAGTGACGTGTATGGTTTGCCGTATGGTAGCGACAAATTAGCTTGTGCATTATAGACGAAAATCCATACAAAATTTGACACAAAGTTAATTGATGATGCAATTTATAAAGGGTCGTTATATATTTGCCTCTTAAAAGTATATTAATTAAAGTGCTTACAAGATATTTCCGAAATGCATATTGCTTTACGTTATAAGGCTGAGATCAAAGAAGCTAAAATAGGTTGATTTTAAATTTTTCTTCATCACACGCAACAAAACAATTAGTTTTGAACATTAATTGATCTTAATTAACTGAAAAATCTAAACTTTTAACTGAAAAATCTTAATTAAACTCTTATTCAATTAAAACAGTACATAATATTGCTTCAGAAGAGTAAAAACATGCTTTAAAACTGTATTTTTAATTCTGATGAGGGCCGAAGGCCGAAACGTTATAAATCTATTTAGTGGAAAAACTATTTTTTATTTACATCTGTTCCTATAATGGCTAACCGTTGAAGATTTAACAATTATAAAATTTATTAGACAGACAGAAAAATAAAAAGAAAAATGGAACCAAAACACAACTGTTACAGGAAAGTATTTACTTTTTTCATATTATATGTATACATATATATTAATTGTGAGTTGTGGGAGTATGCTGCTAGCAATAATTTCATTTAAAAGTTAAAAAGTTTGTTCAACATAACCTATTAGTCCGTTATTTAAAACCAGTCTGGCACATGAGCGTCGCGGCTATAGCAACTCCTAGTACAGAATTTGCTAGTATCGCATTAGACGCTCTAGTCAGAAACTCAATAGTTTTCCTGAACAGTATCTTGCAAGCAAAGCGTTACATTCTAACCAGTATCTGATCAGGTTAACTTACAAGTATCTGACGAGAAAATTAGTAAAACTGATCAGAAACTTGTCTGAAACTAGACGAATTTCTACTAGGGTTATACGATAAGAAATGGATCAAATTTACAGTAAATTTTCATATAGACTGTGCCCTTTTTACATTCGAATTAAGTTTTGAATTTTCGACAAAGTAAAGGCACGTTTCACACATTATTTCTGCTCGTTATTTCCTATACTTTGAAGATATTTTTCTATAGCCTCTGCAGAAAAACATCGTGCCTAAAAAAATGAACAAAAAGAAATATAAAAAACGAGCCGAGCAATAATAATAATACAGAACGCGACCTGCGACTCCTCGAACGACTGTAGAAGTCGTTATTAAAGCGAACATGTGAAGTTAAATGCTGCCCGTTGCAATTCTTTTCGGGTTATCTGCAAGTTGGCGATGACGGGCGGCCCGCGTCACCCTACAATAAAAGGGTCCCGGGTTTCGACGAGCCGCCGGCACAAAGTGTCCAGTCGCGACGACAAACGATAAATTCTTTCGGCGTGTTTCTGGCTCAGGAAAAACCTTTTGCGAGGCCCGGACAACTTTGCGAATAGTTGCCCCGCGTTTTGACGCAACAGCGAAAAATATAAAATCTCACTCGCATTCGACGAAGAATGCGTCAAAGAAATATTGTACGGAGTTGAGCCGGTTTTCGAGCCACGACACTGAATATTAAATTGTTCGGCAGTGACGAGAGAGAGAGAGAGAAAGAGAGACACGGGTCCGACTTTTCGTCTCGACGGTACGCAAAAAAAAATAATATATAAGTGCATTTTCTAATAAATTGTTCGTCGCTTTGCGGATTGACAAAGTGCAATCTGAGTCTTCGAACCGACACTTCCAAATTAAAATATCTGTTTCTCAATTTAAATTTATTTATTCGATTGTGCAAATTTGATCGCGCCACAGTTTTTAATTAGAATTTTACATCCGGAAAAAGAATGCTTGCGAAATAACTGGTAAAGAAATGGAGTTCATTCACTGGGCATTCAGGAGTAATATTAAACTATGATTGGCCCAATAAGATTTCTGCAAATTGAAACTTGTAAATTATGCATTGTGTTTTGTAACTTTTTACAACATTCGTCGTATGAATTGCCGCGCTCCCCTCGCAACTTCCACAAATTAGTTTTCTCCATGCCTGTTTAATATTTACATTATTTGTTTTTAATTAATATAGTAACATTAATTAATTTAATGCAAAGATAGTGCATAATGTAGTCTGAAATTTGCGTAACATATTTTGTTTAATTAATTTCGGGTAAACGTACTATAATAATCATGTAAAATGATTAAATGTACATACTGGAAGAAAAAAAGGACGAATAATGAAATGTAAAAATCGAATCGAATAGAGGTAATTCATTATTATAAATATATTACTGAGTGAGAAAACAATATTAATTGTACATGAGAAGAAAATGTATGCAGTATGCAGAAAAATAATTTTGTTAATTAATAATTAGATTATAAATATTTACAATTTCGTTTTCTTAATCATAAATTTCATATTAAATGATTGTCAGTTGTTTTGGCTTGTTATTTAATAGGAAACATTCGGCCCCTAGTAGAAATTTGGACCGGGCTAAAACACGTCCCTGAACTGGAATCCACGCCACCAGTACGGGGTCCATATACACGTGTAACGCTGGGAATGAGATTGGCCCCGATCGGGAAGCCTACTTTCTTAACCAAGTTTGGTTCTAAAATGGTCCTGGTAGGATAATTTGATTACGTTCAAATTAGTTAACTGTCTTATGATTATCTGAAGGTTATTATAATTATAAAAATTACTACCTTTACTAGTACAGCGTGGATATACTTTCAAGAAATAAAGAATTACTATCTGGGATAGTAAAATATGAATGCTTTCCTGTTTCAATGTACCAGTATATGAATTCATTTTATTATCCAAAATAGTACTCGTTTATATTGTTTAAAGTATATCCTTGGTGTACTAGCTAAAATAGTAATTTATATAATTTCTTTTTCTCCGTGCAGCAATGACTCCATAAGTAAATCAATTTCAGCGCCCTTTTGAGGGTATTTCTGCTCGGGACCACTATATTGCTTGACGTTACATGCGGTTTCGGGGCCTCGTCTCTTATTTGTTATGAACCTGGTGTGGGCCCGACAAGGAAATCTGTCATCCCGTTTGCCATTTTTCATCCTGAACAGGGCCACGTTTGTAATGAGGCCAACCCGATTTCATTTCTATCAGGAACTATCAAAGTTAAGTAGATGCGGTTAGCTCAATGGTAAGATCTTGGACGGTCACGTTAGAGGCCAGAGTTCACAACCCGTAGCAATTTTTTTTTTCAATATTCAACACGTGGGCACACACAGCTAGATCTGTGGGGCATTGTGGGAAACTCCATGTCAAACATTTTTCCCATTAAGGCTTTTCCTAACCAAGACTATTTTTCAGCGAATAAGTATGTAACAATTAGATAAAGTATTTCGAAAGTAGGACTTACATAGAGTTCAATATTTTAAATAATTAACATGAAGTTTGATGAAAATTTGGATAATAAAGCGGGATAGTTTAAGTTACGATGAAGATACGAGCAGCAAACGAGATGTAAAAGGGGAAAAAAATCAATCACGAACCAAAACTTATTGAAACACTTTGCAGTTCCAGTGTGATCTGGAACCCGAGCTTTTAAGTCACACTTTTTGTGCACAGTTGAAAAACTTCCAAACGAATACAATTTCAATTGTATGAATTAATACGCACCATTGATATAAATAATGAATCACATGAATCGCCGTAGTCGAATAACAAGTGCTAAAATAAATATTGAAACCACGATAAGTTTCGAATAAAGTAATGAAAAACTTCTGAGCAAACGCAATAAACAATAACGTAGCTTTTTCTATTACTCTTTGGTATCGAAATCCGCGCTTGGAGATTTCGTTCGCGCGTCTATAAATTGTGCGAAGTCGATAAAAAATTGTAAAAACAAAATGTCACGCACCAACAAAAAGCCAGTAGAAATTTAATCAGAATTAACGATAGAGGCCATTTTGAGAAAAGATAGCCGAAATTCGAACGCAACGCCAATATGACTGCGGCCCGGTCCATCGAGCTATTAAAACTTTCAAAAAGTTCGCATATATTTTAAACCGCGTTAAAATTTTATTGCCAAAGTTTGAATGCGTCCGATCGCGTTTTACATGCCACGAGCAAGAGCGCCACATTATCTCTGGCCGCGCGTCGAAATATCTGTTTTCGCGACGAACAAAAACTGATATTTATTAATGTTTTGCGCAATTCAAATGCGACCGGACCCGGTCGACACTCGCGGAAACAGCCGCGTTAAAAGAATCCCCTGAATAAGTTATTATTTTAATCAAATTTTCACTTCATATCACGTTAGCTTTAAGCACCGAGTCACTTTTGGCTCGCGCACGAATATTCCGGTATTTTCATTTTCATGTGCGGGCTCAAAGCCGCTGCTTTCTCTCGTTTGCTTTTTTTTTATATTTACAACGCATTTCTACCTACTTCCACTTCGAATGTAAATAATGGTGATTTTAATAGTGATTTTATATAGATGATTGAACGTTAGTTAAAAATTTTTGTCAAATAAAAATGTATTAATCAGATAATTAACAGCTCTAAAATCTTAATTCATTTGGTTGAGTTAATTATTTAAACGTATTAATAATTTAAACATATTAAATGCATAAATTGATTATTATTAGATCCATGAATAAATAAATAATTGCAGTGTTTCTTGCATTATTATTCGCATTCTACAGATGAGAGATAAATTATTTTTAATGCTATTAAAAAATGAGTTCAATGAATTGTTTTGAATGATAAAAGAATGCAGTATCTCGATAATAGTCTTCTCTGTTTCATAAACTGTATTAATATGTTAGAAACAGTTACAATATAGGAAAAATATTTGAATTAATTAATCTTAAAGAAAATGTGAGAATGAATGATGTTCGAAGATTGTGTTTTATTGGAAGCGTTCTAATCTTTTGTACTTAAGGTTTTTATATGTTATTATATATAATATATATACTTCTGTCAAAGCATCTCCAATAAATTCTATTTTATGTAGCCACGAAGGGTCTTTTCACGTTCAATTAATAGTACAAAGAAAATAAATTACAAGATTACTTGCATGCTTGTTTATTTAACGTTACATTATATATAAATACATTTATATATTTTAATTTTATTTAGTATACCTTTTTAAATATTTTAACATTAATAGAATTAACGTAAATAATTTGCTTATAAATTATTTAGTAAATGAAAGAATGAAATTTTTAGTTATATATTTTTCCTGTTTCCATGTAATAGAAGCATCTATAAATATATACAATATTCTTCCACCAATGTCGGAGAAAAATATATATATATGATATTTCTTACATATATATTTTATAAAAACAAATATGAAATTGAATAATAATTCTGTCTGTAACTTTTTCTCATTTTACATGAAGATAATATCATTTATTTATAATCTATATAAAAACCTATCCGTTTTTACTATGTGACAACTTTATTCCTCAATGAAAAATTAAAAGAAAACTTTCTTTTATCAAGAAACTTTTTCTTCGCTTAGTCTCTTTAAAAAAATTTCAACTTTAATTACATAATACTTTATTATTATTTACTGAATTGCTAATATTTAATTATTTATAATAAAATAATAGTAAACCGCAACATAAATTTCTTATTTAAAGACACAAATAATGTCTGTGTAAAAGCCAATTAACGAAAAAAAAAACTGCTATAAAAATTGTATGGGAAATAACAATTATTCATTCGTTAGTAATATTTTATTTATATTAATAAATATATATTATAAATAATTATAATTATTTTCTAGTTATAAGTAATGAAAGAGACATAAATTTAGATAATATAAAACTAGAACAATCAGTATTGGTTTCAATAAAAAGATAATTTGAATCTTTTATCCTACGAAAAGTGTTATTGTTTCCTCTTTCTTTTCAGTAAATTTTTTTACTATAAATTGCATTCAAAATGTTTCATTCACTCAAGACAATCAATAAGAAAGGTTTTATTTATCATTTTTCACAAGTTAACTTCCTGCACTCGTAAATTTGCTACACAATTTTCGAATATCAATCCCTCAAAGCCATTTGTCATCTTTTATATCTTACGTTTTTATTTTGCTCCTGATTTTTCATGAATCATATGCCATTAATTATTACACGATAACATTCAATTAATCATGCAAAACGATGCAATTCATTTAATTTTTGCATTTATGCCAAGTTTATGTCGCGAATTTCGTCGAGCAAATTCGCTTTATTCGGCATCACCCTAATATATTCAGTTTAATTAAAATTCAAAACAATACTAAGTCGCTAAAAGCAACTCCGCCATAAGCAATAAATCCGACATAATTAAATTACACAAAATTATTCCGAAGAACCAAGCATCTGACAAGTTTATGAAGTGATCATATTGAACTTTTGTCGAGGGTATATACTCGGGTATATCTGCGAACAGATATCGTGACAACAATGTTTAACGCGACGCGCGCAAACTGGCCAGCTCGTAAAAGCTAATTTATTGGCTCTATTTGAAACTTGGAGCAAATTTACTGTATAATCATAAATTTCCAAACTTCTCCTCAATATCATATCTTGCGAAATTTGTATGTTAATAAACGTCTTATACGCTTCATTAGGAATTCAAATTAGCACTGGAATAACAAATACGATTCGCCAATTGTTATCCACAGTCGTCATTAATTTTCCCACACTTTCCCTAGTAGAAATTTGGACCGGGTTAAAGCATGTCCCTGTACTGGTATCCGCGCCACCAGTATACCACCAGTGGTGCTCATATGCACATGTAACGCCGGGCATGAGATTGGCCCCGATCGAGAAGCCTATTTCTCAAGGTATTCAGCAATGGCCCCTCAAGTAAATCCATATCAGGGCATTTCTGCTCGGTGCCACTATATTGCCTGGCGTTACACATACGGTTTCGGGGCCTAGTGTGTTATTTGTTATGGACCTGGTGTGGGCCTGACAAGGAAAACTGCCATTCCGTTTGTCAAGTTTCATCTTGACCAGGGCCACGTTTGTAATGTGGCCAACCTGATTTCATTTCTACCAGGGGTCTTATAATTATCTGAAGGTGTTCAGCCATGGCCCCTTATTATATCCTTATTATATATTGCCCGGCGTTACAAGCGGTTTCGGGGCCACGTGTGTCATTTGTTATGGATCTGGTGTGGGCCCGATAAGGAAAAC
>JABFPK010000447.1:4965-15584 GCA_022817445.1 Habroteleia sp. ZL-2020
TTCCTCACAAAGTCTCTCTTTGACAATAGTTCTCGGATCTTCAATAGGTTTTGAGTCAAACGACTTTCTAGGTCATTTACACAATGCACCTTTTTCTTCCTTGGCAAAATATTTGAATTTCTTTCCTCGCGCTAAATTTTATATGAAATATTTCATAAGGTTTAACACTAAGTTAGAGAAAAAATATGTTTTATTTTTTATATTTTTTATATTTTTTTATATGAGCAAAATATAAATTTTTTTTCTCTACACTTTTATTGACATTAAGATATCGTTATTCAAATGCTTATTGTCAATGACATAAAAATGTAAATAGAATAATTAATTAACTATTCAAAGAAAAATGTATAAGAATTTTTAAAAGTAATAATACATAATACAAAAAAATTAGGTGATCAGTGAACATAAGACAATATTATATTCACATTTTATAAATAATAATTTAAATAAATTTTATTTACATGGCTTTTATAAAAAAATAGTACATTCCATTTTTCATATACGTGACACATTCCTGCACAAAAATAAAAAAACGTATTATCGCAATAAATGCAATTGCATTTATTGCAATGATTCCTTCAGTTCGTTCGGTCCGTAACCTTTCAAAGAAATGTTTTAAAGTTTTATATGTTCGAAAGTAACATACTTTAATAAATATCAACATCCTGCTTAATATAAATTATACGAGCAATTATTACTATTAAACATTTTCAGATATTTTTGAACAGTTTTGTTTAATTATAGTTTATTATTAAAAATAACAAATAATTCGTGTAAAATATGTTTCTGAAATATTTGAAAAACTCTGCATAAGGCTGAAAAACTACCAAGTCCTAATTTTGATACTTTTTCAGTTATTTTCGGAAATCATTTCTACTAAGGAAAATATAAAACATCATAAATATACTAGATAATTTTTCCATATATGTTGCCATATATGTGTTAGCTCTCATATATGTATCATATATGTGCATAAATATAATAATGAAACGCAACCCATGAAAAAATGAACATATATGTAATTGCATATGTGCCATAAATGTTGTCATATATATACCATATACGTGCCATATATGTAGCCATATATGTGCCATATATGTGTCATATATATGCCATAGATGTACCATATATATGTCATATATACTGCCATATATATGTCATATATGCTGCCGTATATGTGCCATATATGTGTCATATAATGTTGCCATATATGTTATCATATATGTGTCATATATGTTGCCATATATGTTGCCATATATGTTATCATATATGTGTTATATATGTTGATATATATGATATCATATATGTGCCATATATATGTGTATATATGTAATATATATGTTGCCATATATATGAAATATAAGTCCTATATATATATTTTTACATGGGCAATGTAAATTATAAATAGCAATTCAAGAAACACGCTTCAATAGAGAAAAACATTTATATAACTTTAAACGTTTATTAAACGTTTTTAAAACTCTACAATGTTCCGTACTCTTTTATGAATACCGTATTACAAATATGAATTGTTTTCAGTATTTTTTAATTATATTTAATTAAATTAAAATTTGCAATTTGTATAATTTTTCTTTATTAAAATATATTTTTTTCAAGATTTTGTTAATATTTAATTTATAATTGTGAAGAATATTATAAATAATCTAATCTCATCAAACATTGTTTTGACAATAAATATTTCGTAATGATTTATTTGTTACGGGTGCTACGATAAAGTTTAATTATATTCGCGCACCTTAGATGGCGTTGCCCCGTTCGCGTTTACTAGAAAGAAATATAATCACGCTCCGATCAAATCTTACTCCTCTAGTCTATCTGCATTGTTCGTTTAGTGTTCAAACTAGTTTTCTCATATTCAACATGGCTACTTGATAAAGCAGCAGACGATTCAGGTGTCATGGAAAGAATATCAATAACTTTAGTTTTGTAGTTTTAATTATGAGCGGGAAAATAAAAACTGATGTTGTTGGAGATTCTGATAGTGTCGATGATGCGGTGGACCCTAGGGTGCAGGTAAATACTTCGCTGCACTGTTTCGTCTGCCACTCCAATATTGACATTTGACATAACTTCACGTCAAACAAAATATTATCCTCTATTCATGGTATTTTTGTTCCACTTGATAATAGCACTGATCTTGTCAATTACCAAATTTTAGCCGAAACATTGATATATGCACTAATTGTGTGGTTATGGTAATAAATTAGTTAGAACCGTGATCAAATTTTTTCTGTTTTAATGAGTTTTTAATTTGACTCAATCATGTATTAGTTAATTAAGTGCTTTAATTATATCTTTATCATAATTATATAAATACAAAAATATAATTAACAGAAACATTTAACATTCCTTTTTGTGTTTCAAGAAGAATTTATATTTTTTTATATGCATAAAATTAAAGTTTATGAACAATACTGATAATAATTACATTTCTAAAAAAAATCTTTAATTTTTTAATAAATTCAAAATTTATTTCATAGCATGTCCTGAATTGTATAAAATATTAACTAAATAAATTAAATAGCGAGTAAATGAACAACTACAAATGTTGCAATTATCACAATTTTATTTAATAGTATTATTTTTCTTAATACTAAACAATGCAGAAAGTCAACGTGAATGCAATCTAAATAGATTTAAGCAATAATATGAAAACTTTCTACATTCACTGCAAGTGAATATTTCCCACCAATTAACGTTTTATATCTAAACATATTGTTATTAACATTTTTTCTTATTCACTTTAATCTACTCTTGAGTTTAACAAAACCTCTTGTCCTAATTATTATTCGGTTCTAAATATTAAAGTTAATAAAAAAATATTATTAAAAATTAAAGAGAATAAGAAATTTTAAACTTTCTTATTGAGATTAAATTTTTTTTTATGTAATCATATAAAAGTTTCTTTAAACTATATGTTTTATTAAAATTTGTTTATATAATAACTTAATATTGTAACCAATTTATTAAATATATCAGCAAACAATATATGCTTAAAAATGCTGTCTATTAACTAATTTTGAATATGGATTTGTTAGGCCTATGATACATATTTATATATGTCTCATAAATTCATTTTTTTATTTTCTTAACAACTAAGATAAAATTATCATTTCATGTCAATGAAACAAGCATTATTCAAATAAGATTTGTTATTATATAATATTAGCATATTACGTAATAGTTTATCACAAAATAAAGCATCATTTTACTTTTCTTGTTCTAATACAATTTTATAATTTCAGGTTGAGTTAGAAAGATTAAATACTGCAACAGATGATATAAATAAACTTGAAGTAGATTTAGATGTAAGTATTTTCAGATTGTTTTCATATATAATTTTTAATTTGAAAAAGCGAAGATTATAAAATTGCTTTTTCTATAAATGCAAGTCTTTATAGCCAAACCTTAATAGCTATTAGATTTCATTGAGAAGATTACTTTATAACAGTGTAAATGGATAACGACTCAAGCTTAACATCTTTGCAATTTTCAATGCAATGAAAGTAAGCAAGTCGTGATCCACGTATGCATGAACAGTGTTTCAATGAGCGAATTCTAACATTCTGTTTAATTTGATTATGATTCCCAGGAAGCAAGAGCGACGTTTCGAGAATTATTGTGCGAGTCAACTGTGAAAATTGACAGTCTAGCCAAAAAGTTAGGCGTTTGTATAGAAAAATCAAAACCGTATTACGATGCAAGGTTTCGAGCTAAAGAGGTAATTTAATTTATATTAATTTTGTAATTTATATGATATTAAGTTTTATTAAAATTAATAACAGGCACTGGCAGAAACTCAAAGAGCGGCTATTAGATTCGAACGAGCAAACAGCCAGCATGCTGCAGCTAAAGAAATGGTTTATTTAGCCGAAGAAGGTCTTCGGACCGAAGGACGGTGTTTTGATCATGCTTGGCAGGTATAATAATATAATTTTATAAATAATTATATATTTCATATTTGTTAAAATACAATGTATATAATTATACATTTGATAATGATTAATTAATTTAAGTTTTACACTAGAAAGACGTTATAATTAAAAAATAAAATATGAAGCAAATTTGCAAAAAAAAAAATTCATCCTAATGCTCAGTTTGTGTTCCAAAAATCTAAAATCTGGGCAGATGAAATTGGTGAACAAATTTTTTTTTTATTTTACACTTTAAATACGATTTTCTATCTCCTTTCACACCGGGGATAACATGCACACTGAATTTTACGAGATCTGAAACAATAATTTTTTTGGTCCTCCAAAATTAATAGGTCCTACCTAGGAAATATTTTCAATTTTCGGTTGGATTTCAGAAATAATAACTGGAATTTTCTTCAAATATTTTAACAAACCTACACATATTTATATAATTCTGATGCAGAATTTAAATCTCTATGAGAAAAACTTTATTAAATAAAGATTAGATTAATAGTATTAGCATAATCCTAGTTTTTCCGTTTTAAACATCTCTCATTTTTCAGTAGGATTTTTTAGGCGATTTGGAAAATTTTGTTGAATCAATTCCAGATACAGAGAAAACATCCTATATTGGTGAAGGAAAAATCAAAAACTTGTTTATGCTTCTAGAATATGATTTTCGAAAAAAAATTTCGAAAAACAATTTTTTATCATTATGCTGAGGTTGTGTTTCAAAAACTTGAATTCTGGGCACCTGAAATTGGTGAAAAAATGTTTTTTCCATTTTACACTTTAAATACCATTTTCTGTCTTCTTTCACATCAGGGATGTGATTTGGATTGAATTTTTCAAGATCTGAGACATTAATTTTTTTGACCCTCCTGACTAAGAAGGTCCCACCTTAGAAAATTTTCCATTTTTGGTCCCATTTCAAAAATAATAAATTGAATTTTCATCATATTTTTATACATATATACAAGTATCTATATTCATCTGATGCAGAATTAAATTCTCTACAAGAATAGCTTTATTAAATAAAGATTAGATAAATATTATTAGCACAAAGTAAAATTTTTTGATTCAAAATGTCGCATTTTTCGATACTATTTCTTTGCTGATTTGGAAATTTTTTTCGAATGTCGTCAAGACAGGAAAAAAAATATTATATCAGTAAAAGGTTGCTCAGAAATTTATTTCTGCACTCAAAATGTAATTTACGAAAGCAAATTTTCAAACAAATTTTTCATTCCAATGCTTAGTTTATGTATTAAAAACGTAAAATTAAAAATTGGTGAACTTAACGTAAAATCTGATAATAGTACAAGATTTAAATAAAATAAAAGTAGCACAATTTTTACTAAAGTTATATTATAATAAATACGAGCCTTGGCCATTAAGTAATGCTAATTATTTTAATAAATAATTAAATAAAACATTTTCTTAATCTTTCTAAATTCTATCAATTTCAAAAATGTAACAGTCTTATTTAGAGTTATAAAGCTTACTTATACTATAAATAACCATGTGATAATTTAATTTTCAAAGGAAATGCTAAACCATGCAACTGCAAGAGTTAATGAATCCGAGCACGAAAGGGCGATATCAGAAACGGAACATAGACGAACGACAGTTTTATATCACAAAGTTGAATATGAAGTTCAGCAGTTGCAACGAGAACTAAAACGTGCGATCGCAAAATCAAGGTATATCGATGTAGATCCTTCTTTACAAAGAATAATCTGTACTATTCACTGTTCAAATTTTTCTCATCATTTTGCACGACCTTTATATTCAATACTCAGTTGCTCGACATGAGACTGAATTAGATATTTTCAAAAAACTTTCACAAATTCATATCTTAAAATCATTGAGAACCGTAAATATTTACCTCCACTTTTTTGTTAGTATTTATATATTTTGACAGACAGATACAATAAATCAAATAATGTAAGTTTTTTCATTGCAAAAATAACTTTGTGAACAATGTACTTAAATAGAAAAAATAATAACTTGTATAAAATTAATGATTATATATTTTACAATGATTTTATTAATACGAACGTTTTATTGTATTTGAATTAGTTATTTTTTAATAGAATTAGGATATTTATGTGTTTGGTAATGTTCGTGTTGGCAGTATGGATGCACGCCGCAGCTTGCTTCTGATAAACAATATCGCCTACAGGCACAACTTGCTCATGTTGTAAGTAGGATAGTTGTTATTACTTTGGCTACCTCTTTTTAATTATAATATGAGTCATTCTTTGCTTTCTTGACACAATTGTTTATATATTAACCAATTTATAAGAACAGTTCTAACATTCCAAGTAAAGAAATGGTTCATTTGCATGTTTGTGCATGAATAATCGACTATATATTCTTAAAATTAGTCTCATCGAGCTCGTTAAGTTATTTTTATATAGAATCACAGTTATATCTTCCGATTTCTTATATTATTCACGGTAGTTAAATTTCTTATTCTTCTGAATATAGTATCAAATTATATACTAGTAGAAAGTTGTTGCATGTCTATTGTAACTTTGCAATATTATATATATGAGCATTTCCATTATTTTACGACAACTTTTTTGCAGTCAAAATTTTCTCAAACCTGAAAATTTGAGGCTATATTAAGGGTATTAAATGCAATTTTTTATCAGAATTTCAAGCAATTTCATTCTGTTAGAAAAAAGTTATGAATCTTTGAAGTTACAAATATTTTTTAAAAATCCTCAACACTAATACTAAAAAGTTCTAATACTTTTAAAACTTGCTATTCAGACCTACGTAAACTCCAACTGAAACGCCATTTAATTTTTCCAAATTTAATATAGTTTAACATTTCAGGCTTAGGCAAATTTTGATCAAAAAAATGTCAAAGGTTAATGAAAATACTTGTATATATATAATTAAATTTTATATTAATTTATTATTAAGTAATTTATAACACTAAAAATAAAATGTATTTTTCAATTTTTAAATAAGCAACTGATAAACTTTAACTTATAAACAGACCGTTTTATGAAACAAAAGCACACTTTAATCAATTATTAGAAGAACAAAAGCTAAAAGTTAGTGCTTTGGAAAAGTCAGTTGGTGACGCTAAAATGACTTATTCGGAAGCTTTGCGAAATCTGGAGAGAATAAGCGACGAAATACATAGGGTAAATTATATTTTAAAATGTATTTCGATTTGAATGACAAGAGTTTACAAATTTAATTTTAATCTATGTATATTTTTAGACCAGAAATGACAAAAATAATACAGCTTCAACAACTTCGAGTACCACCGAATCGCCAGATAGTACAGATTATACAAGTGATGAATATTTACGACTTCCAGATAAAATTACAGCTAATTCAGCTTATCCTACAACATCAAAGGTTTGTATATTATTTAGAACAAGAGCTTTTCTATATTTTAAAACAAGCTAATTCTTCATATTTCTCTTACAGTTTCATATTTATATTTTAGAATTCTTATAAAACATTAGAAAATTCAAAAGCAAAATCCCAATTTTAATATTAAATTTTAATATTAAAAAGTTGTTAATTTGTTTTGATAAATTATATTTCTTTATATAACACATTGAATATTAAAAATAAGTTAAAAAAATAAATTAAAGAGCTCACACTCTTCAAATTAAAATATCATATATTTTTAACATATTGCATTATACAAAATTATTATTTGCAGTTGGACAGCGATTTATCGTCTGAATATTTAGGTTTAAGTTGCCTAAATTACTCGTCGACGGAACCTCGCAGATATATAAAGCGAGACCGTCCGCGAAGTTTTGCTGCCATGGACACAAAACATATCCCCAATATCAAATGTTCTACAGTCACATCCGCATCCCACCACATAAACCTTTCAAAGGCAGCTGTTAATCACGAAACCAATTCAAAAACCCAATCCACGCAGAATGGCGAGACTGACAATGTACAGAAAAAGGAAGAATGGACAGAAATAAGTCTAAATACTTCTCCAGACGAATTCTTTTGCAATGATTCGTACTCTGACGAAGAGGAGCAAATACCGTACAAGTTGCTCCCAACGGATCTCAGTCCGGAAACCGCAAGCACAACGGTTGCAACGAATAATATTACACCACAGGTCAACGAACGGACTAGCACTCCAAAGAAATTAGTTACACAAAAATCTTTGCCTGCGATGTCGAGGGCCAACGAAGATACTTTAAGCGATGAGAAAAAGGCTGAAATCTCGAGAAGTCCTTCCGTTAAGCGAAAAGGAAAGCTGGATAGTTGCCTAACAACGTGGATCTCCAGAAACTCAATTGTAGGAGAAGGAAGTGCTGGCAGCTCTGGTAAATTAAATTGAATTACGAATGCATATTTGTTTAGAAAATGATATGTTTGGAGCGATTAAATTTTGTATATCAAATATTTATATTTGATATTATACTTATCTTCATATTTATATTTTATATATATATTTATATTTTATATTTATATTTTATATTTATACTTTATATTTATTTTTATTTATATTTGTTTGTATTTATTGATTTTATATTTATATTTACAGCAAATTCAAGTCGAAGGCAGTCTTTGGATGTCTTGTGGAGTGCAGGCACGGGAGAACGAGTGAAAGAAATTTTGAATCATGGAATAATGATGTTAAATATATCTAATTTAACCGAACGCAGATTTAGTGAAACTAGATCTATGGATAAAAACAAGGATAAGCCAGACAAACCAGAACCGAAGGGAAAAAAGGTGCCTAGTCCCTTGGAAAAGAGTTTGAATTATCTTAATGCTGATGAGGAGACATCGGACAGTGAAAGTTTAGCCAGGTTGGCATTTAAATTTGTCTAATGCTTGCACGTTTAAATATGTTTGGTTGAATGCCAAAGGTAATTGAATTATGATTTATTTGCCATTGTTTTCAGTGTTGAAATGTTAACGGAGGATCAAATATCGTCACTAATGATGGAACCTGACATGAATCAAGTATGCCAGGAGGTGCTTGGTACGCCACTAGTCGAAGTATGTCCGTTATTGCAACAATTGCATCAACAACAATAGCACAAGACGTCGTAATGTTGTTGTACAAGTGTTGCATGAATAGCAGCCAAAGAACGGTGTTCAAAAGTCACAAAAATTGTGATAAAATATACAATACTGCTGCGACTTTTCAGCAGTTATTAATCTCTATGAATTGTCATGTGAAAGAACGTTGAAACAAAATCGCTGAAGTTGCATCACTGTAATATTAATTGATTCGCGCATTTATTTAAATTTTTCATTTTTAATGTTGATAGTTTGATTTTATTTTGTTTAACATTGCTCGTTGATTCATGGCATTTTTTGTTAATCGTATTCTTATGTTTATTGATAATTGAAATTCAAAATATATGTTTAGAGCATTATAATTTAATTAACAGTATATAAGTATTTTTATTTTTTTTAATAATTTATTTTGTTCTTTTGTTAAATTATATAAATGAAAATCAAAATGAGTAAAGTAGTAAGCCCAAGTGTGTGGAACATTGATTTAGTTTAGTTAAAATTGATTAAGTAAATTTACATTTTGTTTTGCATATCTTTTTTAACTAAATTAAATATAAAACGTTCATCCGAATTGTACAAAGAAATCTAAAATAATTTATCATCGGCGAAAAGCAATACTTAGTACACGGAGGAAAATAATACTAGTAATATTCCTAGTCAATGGCAGTTATTAGATTATGATTATTTTTATCTATTTATCTGATTAAATTGAAAAACGATAAATTTATTCAAACCTCTGATAACCAGAATTTATGTTGTCTAACTTTTCTGCGTGCGCATTCATATATAAATGAATGTAATTATTTATTCGTTTTGCATAAGAATTAATGCAATTTTTATTTATTATATTTCGAAAGATAATCAAATTTAGATTTCTTTTTTAACCAAAGATAATTGTTCCTGAAATTGTTTCTGTGATAAACATTTTTATTCTTTTTTTTATCACAGGAAATAAAAAGGCGATTTTTTAGATTTGCGTAAAATTTTTAACTACAAATTTTGTACATGAAAGAAAAAAAAATAAAATAGAAAACGTGTATTTTATCATATTTCAATTTTTCAGAGAATTCGTTTTTGATGCCTATTTACTTTTTCTAAATTTTTGCTGATAAAATGTATTTTTACAAACAGCGCATTAGTTGGCATTTCTTGACAATGCAGTTTCACCCGTAAAGCTTTTACACCAATAATAAAGTTAAGGAGAAAGGTGTAAAATTGCTTGAAACAAATGTATTTTTATCAAATTTAATCAATTTTAGGTAACAATTTTAGCGAAACCAACTTATCATTCACTAAATAGCTCACAACCAGCAAGGTTTATATAGTTATACAATCAAACATTGACAAAGAGTAAAGCCCTATTTTTTTCATTCAAATCTTTAGTTTACAGAGTTCATATTTTTCTCTCAAATCATTATATTTATCCACCCTAATAGCCATAGCTATGTAAATATGATATAATATCTATATATATAATATTAATATTTTAATAATATTTTACAAACAATGTTTTACCAAATTTACATGAACTCGAGGTTTCTTCGAAATGATTTTAATTCACTTTCATTCTGACATAAACAATTACAAATACAGTCGAATATCTCACTAATTACGTAGTCGAAATTTCGAATGTGCGCATGCTATTATTAT
>JABFPK010000448.1:3155-15582 GCA_022817445.1 Habroteleia sp. ZL-2020
TTGTTTATTTTTATAATGATATATCACTAACCATTATTATTATTATAACTATATTATCACTTAAGAGAAAATGCATAAGTTTTTATTTCTAATATTAGATTGTTTACAATAAAAACTTAATTTATACAAAAAAATAGCAATATATATTTTGATAAGATATGCAGTTTTCTCTGCAAATGGGAAAAGAATTTTAACTATAAAAATATAATATATTATACACAGAATAAGTAGGTTTTATTTTAACAAAATAATCATTGATTTATAAAGTTAAACTCATTCTAGATGTATATATAGTTTAATTTAACTAAATGAAAGAATAATTGTTTCAATTATTCTTCCCTTTATAAACAAGACTGAACATTTTATCAAAATACATACTACAATTTATTTTGTATATATACAAAAAAGATATAACGCAATGATTCTTGCATTCTCTTAAGGTGGAACACCCTTTTTTAATTATAAATTATGGTTATTTTAAATAAATTGGTTACAACTTGAAAATTTAAGTTGAAATATTTATGTATATTTATTATACTGCGCTATATTATTTTCGAAAAAAAAAAAATTTAATAACAGAAAAAATAATTCAAAAAACATTAATACTGTTCTATCATATCTCTTTCAACTTAATGAAAAGTAAAATACAATTTTAAAATTTAAAGTATAAGAATTTGCTTATAAAAATTAAACATCTGGGAAAGTCTATAAAAAAGTTTGAATAGTATAAATAATAATACAATTTTTCATAACGTGTAAAAAATTCTGCATCAATCATTCCATCCTATTTAATTAATTTTAAAAATAAAATTAATTGAATTGTTAAATTATTTTTATTTTTTAATTAATATATCTATCAATTTAATTTATCAATTTAAATCAAATCAATTTAATTAATACATCTATCAACATATAATTCGACAATAAAACAATTTTCATTTCTGCAAAAGTTCACAAAATCAATATGTGCTCAATTTTGCAGATTTCTTTTTAGACTTTTCCAATCACTTCATTCATACAGTAGCATTCAGCTTCTTACAAACACGTATTGTTTACTGATACTGACATATACATTTTTAAAGAAAAGACAAAGGAACGCCGTTTCCAAGAAGCGCCCCAAGCGAAGGCTTCGCAAATGGCATCGCAGTGCAATGCGAAAAAGTTGAGCGACATTATGAAATTGGACCTGATAGCCGACAAAACCAAGGAAGAGATCTCGTGCATTTGGACAGAGTACCACAAGCAAAAGAACTGCATCGGGGCAGTGATGTCCGCCGATCATTATAAGAAGATGGCGGAGCGGGGCGAGCGTTATTCGACGTTTTTACTTCCGCTTCCGAGGGCCAGTGGCTACGAGTTCATCGTCACCCAGTTCCACGGCACCGAGGTTCACATGAGCCCCCTTCTTTGGTACCAAACGCACAAGGAAAACGCCCCGGAATGCCTTACCCTTTACCATTTCACCGAACTCATGGACGACAAGGGCCTGGTCCTGATGAGAGGCGAATTCGACACAAATTCCATCAGCGTGCAGGAGGCCCAATGCTTGGCTAATGAACTGCAGTTGTACTATGCCTTGGATGACGTCAAGCGCCTCAATCTGCTCGACTCTTTCACGCACAGACCGGACGAATTCAAGCACATGGACCTTATAGCCCAGCTGGAGTACATTTCCCTGAGTGGCAAACCTAACGTGGAGAATGCGAAAAAGGATTGAACTCTTGTAATTTATTATTTTTTGAACTTGCTTTTAGAGACTTGTAAATGAACTTTGAATAAACCGTCGTTGAAACTGTTTATCGCTTGCCTTTATTCAATACCAAAAAGTATTTTACTGCTATCAATGAGTAGTTATTAAATAGAAATAGAACATATTCAGTGGCAGTTCGATTTGTCGATTTCAATTGTCATTCCTATATAGGATTGGGAAAAGGAATTACAAATGTAATGGAAGTAATGAATTCGTGATAACGAGAGTATCGATTGTAATTTTGTTTGTTTCACGTATTGCCTTTTCGATTGAAGATCCGATAAAATTATTTAATGAATGTAAATTATTTTTTGCAGTAGAAACGTTGTTTTGTGGAACAGACTCTCGCCGGTTCTTCGCAACGAAAAGCTTTGCTCATAAGTACGTTACGACACCGATATTTTATGTTAATGCTGGTAAGTTTGTTCTCTGATTAATCCTTTTATTGGTAAACGGAGTTCAAAAAAGAATGATAATAAATTATCGTGTATTATAGCTAAAATCAAAATAAAAATAATCGAAATCGAATTAAAAAGTACAAAAAATGAATCGCATTATCTAAAGCGTACCTTTTTAGATATTTAATTTATAGTAAAATTAAGGTAATCACAGTTCAATATTAATTGTGGACTGAACTAAACTGTTTCATAATGATTTTTCGCGAGTAATATTTATATTTAAAATAAAGTTCCTTTTCTTGACTAAATGCTCATTTATTTGTCTGAAAATAAATCTAAATTATTTACTTTCCATTTTGGCATATTTACATGAGAACTATTTTGCCAAATCGTGGCTTTTTCTTTTTTCTGTCATTAGTAGATAGATAACTGTTAAAATGCATTCTTTAAAGGGTAATTTTTAATTTTCTAAACAACATTAGTTCCCCACATCGGGCACCTGTATACCGCAGTTCTGGCAGACGCCATAAGTCGGTACTACTCCATGCAAAAAGACACCACGGTTCTCCTAACGACAGGCACAGACGAGCACGGCAATAAAGTCCAGCGAGCTGCAGCCGCCCAGCGACTCGACACCAGCTCCTACTGCGCAAAGGTGTCTCAGCAGTTTCGAAACATGTGCGACCAGTTTGACGTTGATTACACGGATTTCATTCGAACGACCGAGTCGAGGCACACGGAAGCCGTTCATCAATTTTGGGTAAGTTTAGAGTAAGAAAAAGTATTGAAAAAACTTGAATCGTGAAAGAAATCGTAATTCATCTTGTGATTCATCTGTCCTTTGTTGTTTACAGAAAGTGTTGGAAGCTAATAATTCTATTTACTTAGGGAAATATTCTGGCTGGTACTGCACGTCGGAGGAAGCTTTCTTGTCGAATGTCGAACTTAAAGAACAATTGAATGCGTCTGGGAAGAAAGTTCTGGTGTCCGCGGAGTCTGGCCATCCGGTCGAGTGGACCGAAGAGGATAATTACAAGTTCAAGCTGAGCGCTTTTCAAAATGATTTGAAGCACTGGTTGAAGAGTGGTAAAGACTTGGAATAAGCATTTGAAAAATGTACCTTGGGCTAAAAAAACGCGCCACTTAAAAATGTGCCAAATATACCGAATTTGAAACAATATTCTTTGAACACTTCATTACGGAATCTATCTTTTTTAAATGCAATCTGTATTCTTTAGCAATGATTAAGGTGATACTGGAATTCTTCTGCGCCGGTGTTAGGGTCTTCTTAAATTAAAATTGTTTGATAATTCATTTATTTATTTATTTACGGATATAATATCCAATTTATACATAAAACTTATACATGAAAATAATGAACTGAAATTTCCAAAATATATCACGTTATTCTTTGATAATGGAAGAGTTGTATGGTGGAAGAAAATATCATTTCTACTGTAGACTTTTAGCTGGCAAACCTCCCCCAATTTTTGTAATAAGTACGTATAAATAGAAAATACGGAAGAAGTTACCCAACCAAAAGTTTAAAATATAAATTACTTTTTCTTTCACCTTACAATTCTCCCGTTATCAAAGAATAACGTGATATAATTTATAATAATTCGATTCATGCGATTCGATTGCCAAGAAATTTTAATTTAAAATGACACTAATTCTGGTGCAGCAGAATCAAGCACTAGTATCACCTTAATGTATGTTTCTGATTGAATAATTTTGAACTTTTTTATTTTTTTTCCAAATATATAATTTTGTTTGACTTACAGTAAAAAATTTTCAGAAAAGTCCGTCCAGCCACCCGTTTTCCATAAAGTATTGACGCAGTTAGTCGACAATGAAAAAAATTTTGAGGATATCAGTATTTCAAGACCCAAGACGAGAGTTCCTTGGGGCATTCCAACGCCTGAGGATGATTCTCAGAATATCTACGTGTGGTTCGACGCATTGGTGAACTATTTGACTTCTTTAGGCTATCCAAACGAGAACTTTCGCAAATATTGGCCACCAACTGTTCAGGTGAAATGCACTTTCATGAAAAAAATGGAAAATTTTAAAAAAGTGGATTGAAAGTATAATGATTTTATCTCTTATTTAATATTATTATTGTTATTTCCAAGATTATTATTTTTAACTTTCACTTCTTTGGAATTTAAAAGAGTGTATAACCGTTGAATGAATATATAAATAAATGATTGTGTAATAATAAACAGGTGGTCGGTAAAGACATTCTAAAATTCCATGGCATTTTCTGGCCGGCATTTCTCATCGCGGCGGGCTTGGAGCCTCCCAGAACTTTGCTCGTTCACTCCCATTGGACAATAAATGGCAAGAAAATGTCCAAATCATTAGGAAACGTACTGTCTCCTTTCAAAGAAGCCGAGATATTTACCAACGAAGGTCTGAGATATTATCTTTTGCGAGATTCCGTGCCTCATAATGATTCAAGTAATTCATTTTTTTATTAGTTTAGAAACATGCAAACTTTGATAATTTACTGTTTTTCTTTTTGACTCGAGGTTCTGCTGGAGAAATGTTGGCAATCTACAAGCCATATAATGAATTTGTATAATGAGCTGATATAATGTAATATTTATATTATATATTAAGGTGAGATGCTTAAAGCGTTAATTACTAGATTAGGGTATTCGTTATTTTTATTGAAAAAATAATGAATTAACAGTTGAAATTTATTCATCCGATTCTTGCAACATGGGAGAATTTTATAAATAAATAAAATTAAATTTGTTTGCAAAATTTTGACCTCAGCGACGCAACGCATTTTTGAGGTGATAAAAAAACGCGTTGTGTCACTGAGGTGAAAATGTTCAATAAAATTTAGATTTTATTTATTTATAAAATTCTCCTACGTTGCAAGAATCGGATGAATCAATTACAAAAATTAATTTTAACATATTTTGAATAATATTTAAAAATACTCTAACTCCGTCCCAACAGACTTTAAGCAGCACCTTAATATTGCTTTTGTCATTCAGCAGTTCTCGAATCGATAAAATAATATTTTTGTACACGGAAAGAAAAATCTTACAAATTTAGTATAGAAAGAGCTTACAATTTTATAATGTAATTATTCTCTACAAAATTAGATACAAATTTTAATGAAATTATCTTAAAAATGTATACACAATTTAAGTACAACATGATGTTATACTAAAAAAGAAAAAAACTTTGTGTATCCAACTTCGTATACCAATTTTGCTCGGTTTTCTATACCAATTTGGCAAATGTTACTTGCAAATAACCTATCGAGGTGCGTGGCCTATACGTGCTTTTGTAAGAGATCTTTACCAAATTGATATATAACTTTGAGCGAAATTGATACACGCAAAAGAATAATATTTAAAATTTTACTATATTTTCTAGATTTTTCGGACTATTGGAAATAAGCTAAAAATTGTATTAGACAATATGGTAAAAATGATTGCAAGTTCTAGAATTATTTAATATGTACCTATTTATATCTCCCAGAAAACGTAACAAATTTTACCATACTATCCAATACATTTTTAATTTGATTTTATGCGTTTTTCACAACGAAAATATCGAACCAAGAAAGCATACAATAAATGTATACCAAATTTGTAAGATTTTTCTTTCTGTGCACTCTTCTTATATAAATTTCTTTTGAAAAACAGTTATACAACCAATTTTTAAAACGAGCGAAATAATCGCAAATATAAATTCCTATTTCAGATTATGCAAGAGAAGTAGTTCGTCAGATTTTAAACGCCGAGTTGGCAGATTGTCTGGGCAATCTGGTCAACAGGTGCCTTTCAAAAAGCATTAATCCTACTTGCGAGTTCCCCGATCCGCAACACTACGGGAAAACATTGTCGTCTGATTTTGCGTTAGACTTAAGAGCTCGCCTCGAATCGTTGGCAGACAAAACGGCGCACCATTACGAGCAGTTTTACATCCACCATGCCATTACCGAGGTGATAGCGACTGTGCAAAGCGCGAACAAAATGGTCTTCGAGCACAAGCCGTGGGAACTGAGCAAGAAAGCGTCGGATCCTGAAGCTTACAACGAACTGATGGGTGTGATTTCTCTGGCTCTGGAGTGTGCCAGAATGAGCGCGCTCGCGCTGCTTCCGGTCGTCCCGAAATTGAGCACCACTTTGCTGGACTTTCTGAAGGTTCCGGCTGAAAATCGCGCGTGGGTAGACATAAAACCCTCGTACTTATCGCCGCCCTTGTCAGACGAGAGAACGGTACTCAACACAGGTGGTCTGATTCTGTTTAAGAAGTTGCGTGTCGAGAATTAGCTTAAAGCAAGCATGTAAAATAGCTATTTTGTATTGCGATCTTGCATTTTGTAAATATAAAAATTGGTTATTCTTATTGATGTTTGATTTACCGCACAAAATAAGCACACATAAGTACCAGAGATGGGCATTCATCCTATTTATCTTTATCCATTACATTTTAATGTCAACCCTCAAATAATCATTACATATTTAACTGAATTACATGTGATCGAATTTTTTGATTACAGTATAATAGATTATATTGTAATCGGTTATATGATAATCAATTACTTTGCAATTAATTACTAATTTAATCAATTACACAATGTAATTTATTTTTAGTTTTCAATTGTTTGAAAACATGATTTGATTCTATTAAAAAAACATATTTTTATCCCTATACAACTTTTTTCATCCGACGCATTGTTTATGTGTATATTTGTTATAAATTATTGAATTTGATATCCGACTAAAGAATTGATAGAATTGACTAATGAATCCATTGTAATTAATTTTAGATAATCGACTGCGGTGTAATCAATTACATTGTAATTGAAATTATATTTCATTAAATGTAATTTAAAGCAAATAATTACAATTTCACTTTATATAGCATTACTTGTAATTAATAATAATTGATTACATTATTAATCATTAACGGTCATCTCTGATTGAATGCAATATCTATATTAAAGCTGATAAGATTTTGAGGCAACGAGAGAACCAATTGGGACATCTTTTGTCTCAGATTATTTTCCATGCATAAAGTTATTAAAATAGGTTTTGCTTGAATTTTATTTTAAACATATTCAAACTTAGTCTTTAGGCTTCATTTATCATGATTTCAGGTACATCATTTTTATACAGATCATTTTGTTTCTTTTGTGATTTTTTTTCTATAAAATATTCCTTTAAGTCATCAGAAAATTCCTCGGGATTATATTCTTCGTCAATAATTTCTTGAATCATTTGTTGACAATTTAAAATCTGCTCTCCAGTTCCAGTTATCTTAAATATTTTTGAAGTACCTGAAATAAGAAGAAATATAAATAAATTCATGTTTGGTTTTCAATTTTCTTTAATTTAATTTTAAATTTCATTTAAATTTTTAGTTTTAAATGATTCTTCTTTTATTTTTGTTAATTTTTTGATACTGTTTTGTTTATTATATTCATGATGTAAAGAACTTGTAAGATTAACTTATTTAGACTATTACTATTTTTTCGGCATAATTTTGATAAAAATCTATATAAATTATAGAATTTTTCATCTTCGCCAAAGAAAAATGCTTAAAGAAGAACGTTAATTGTTAATAAAGGGGCGACCTTTAAATTAATTGTTAAGTTTCAATCATATAAAATATTGAACCTGAATTATCTCTGTCAATTTTAACGGTTGCTTTTGATAATTTCTGGATTCTGCGAATATTACATCCTGAAATGCCCATTAGTTTTCCCATAAAATGTTCAGGAACAAGCATCTCGTATGTTTCTAAAGCAGGCTGACTAGAAATAATGTTGCGAATTATGCTTTCTGCTAAGGCAATATTTCCTTCTCTTCCCCGGATGACGCAAGTGCGAAACTCTTCATCTTGCAAGCTCGACTCAAAAAATATTTTTGTCTGCGTCGTTTGTTGAATCTCCTTCACATAATTACCATTTCGTCCAATTAAAGATCCCACGTAAGAGTTTGGTATTTTTATTTCGACTCTTGATTGTCTCGATGTTTTAATTCGTGTTCCTGTTAAGTTATCTCCTGATTTCTGAAACGTTGAACATTTATATAAAATCTAAGAAATTTTTCAATTTTTAAATATATAAAAAGAGTTGAAGTTATCATACCTTTCTGAATAAGAAATATAATAATATAGAGCCAACTATTGTGAAAGAACATATGTAAGTCTTAATATTTGTCGGCGATATCATAATACCTAAAACAAAGTTTATTAAAATTATATAGAAAACCTGCAGCAACAAGAATAGAATTTTTAATTCTAATGAATGGGCGTTTATAATTGATTAATTCGTTTAAAATTATATAATAATTATATCCCAATAATTATGATGGTAAGTTAATAGTGAGAAATATTTTTAAACTATTTTAGGAATATATTAAAATATGGACGTGCATATTTGTACCCTAAAACGGGAAACATGAAACAGGAAATACGGGAAAAACGTAAAAACAGGAAAATATTCATATGAAATACATTCATGTTAAGATAGGTGTATATTTTTAAAAAACTAAAAATAAATAATTAAAATATGGAATTAGGTTTATGTTAAAATATGAGAAAGATTAAAAAATGAATATCCTTTAATTATTTAATATATTTAAAATATAAATAAAATTCAAACATTATATTAATGCTCTAATAGAAATTTGGACAGGGCTAAAACATGTCCTTGAACTGGTATCCATGCCACCAGTACGGGGCCAATATGCACATGTAATGCCAGGCTTGAGATTGGCTCTGATCGGGAAGCCTACTCTTAACCACGTTTGGTCCTAAGGTAGGCCCAATAGGATAATTTTATTAAGTTCAAATTAGTTAACCGTCTTATCGATCCCTCTGAAGAATATCATGAAATTTCAAGTTTTAATATGTTATTTTTCAGTTAAAAAATTTAAAATGCCAATTTTTTCAACAACAATTTGAGATGCCATAATTTTCTATAACAATTTGAGATGCCACGTATGTGAAGTTCCAAACGTTTTTTTCTCAACGATTTTTTTTAATTCGTACGTTATATATTTAATTAAATGTATTTATTAATAATATAGATTTATATTTTATATTTTGCATAATACTAGACCAAATTCTTTAGTTTTATTTAATTATATTACATATGATTAACTTAAACAAATTTGTCAGTTAGATAATTCGTTTAGAAAAAAACGTTTGGAACTTCATACACATGAGATGTCATGATATTCTTCGGAGAGGTCGTTATGATTATCTGAAGGCATTCAGCCATGGTCCCTTAATTAAATCCATTTCACATCCCTTTAGAGGGCATTTCTGCTCGGAGCCACTATATTTCCTGGAACTACATGTGGTTTCAGGGCATGCTGTGTTATTTATCCTGTGACCAGGGCCACAGAACTCAGATCCAACCCCTCCGAAGAATATCATGGCATCTCAAATAGTTATTGAAAATCTTCTTTGCCAGGACCACGTTTGCAATGTGGCCAACCCGATTTCATTTCTACCAGTGAATTGAATTGAAATATAAAACATGTATTTCAACTTCCCATTTTTTCATTTTTTCATGTTTCTCGTTACAGAGTGCAAATAAACACTTCCTTAAAATATTTTTTAAATATTTTTGTTCATTTAAGTGTGTAATATTATTTGGCAAGGTATTCGTTATTTTAAAAATATTTTTTAATATTAAGGTCTTTTTTTGAAACATTTTTGCCTCAACAAAGACACCAAACAAAAAAAAACCAGAATGATATAATTAAATTAAAATAAAGCCACTCGTTGTGAATTTATGATAGAAGATATTAAAATAAAATGCGAAAATAATTGTTTACAAAGTACAATTTCTCTATTACAGCCTTATAGAAGTTTTAGAAAAGGTGATTTGCATTTCACATTAATTTTATTTTAATATTTATTGTTCCTGACTTTCTTTTTAAGGTAGAAAATTATAATTTTTATTATTTAACAAATTATTTTTTTTCATGACTTTAACTTGTTGAAAAAAAAAAACTTCCTGAAAAAAATAGGAAATAGAAAAATAATTTTTAAATTTATTATCTCTTTTTCTCATACAATAATAAGATATTAAATATATGTTGTGCAAAAAGATAATGTAAATAAAAAAATAATAAATACCTTGGAAAAATATATAATGCTGTATTCATTAATTGTATAGAATATGAAATGAACAATATTTCTTCAGTGTTCTAAACGCGGTAAATATCTTTATTGTGTTTATTTATGAATACAATTTTTTTTGAAGATTTGAATGAATTCGAATAAATGTATAAACACAATTAGCCGGTATCACCGATGCTCTGATGTTCGAAGTCCACGTGGTAATCAGTGGTAGTTCACACGGTTCACACTTCACACTAGTTCACTTTTCACACCTTCTGAAAGAAAAAACCATTTATAAACTACGCGATATGTATGTAGCAGTGCTGCCAGATTATCCCGCCTGGGACATCCCACGGAGGTATCTCCATCTGGAGGATTTTACGGCAACTTCATATAGTTGGTTAGGCAGAGCGCTTTATGTTTACCGAGCAACTCATCAATTCATTGAGTTGGTGAGTACAGCCTTGCGAGCGTATTCGTGCACAGACACATGTTCTCTCTCGCACGCATCGTTTCTTTTTCTAAATAAAATAGTTCGCCAAACTGAATCTTTCTTAGCATTTAAGCAGTGCCGGCCTTGCATGCTTCGGCCACACTGGATAAAAATGTCTTGGGCCCCCTTCTCATGCAATTAAGTTCTAAGTAAAATTCAATTTTTACTTAAAATATACTTAAATAAAAACCCTCACAAACTTTAATTAAACAGACTATACCCTGGATTTCGTCGACAAGCTCGAGGGAACAGCGGTTCTTCAGATACCGCTCGGGGTTGTCCCCGATGGCGAGCGAGCGCTCTCTTTATAGGGAACATACTAAAAACCTTTAAAAAATATCCCAGCAATATTCAAAAAATATAAAAATAATATTCCAGAGATATTATTTTAATATTATTTTTGGGTAAAAATAATATTCCTGGGATATTACTTAATATTAAATGATATTATTTGCTGATAGGGTTTATGTGAGTTCGAAAAACATTAATAATACAATCGAGGAAAATATCGTGAAATCAAAAATATGGTATATAAAAAAAAACTAATTATTTATATCTATTATTTATTACGCACGATGTTCTGAAAAAAAATAAAAACTATATCTTTCCGCCGCATGAGTAAACTTTATGAAACATAATATACATATATAAAGATTTCGTATGAGTATTTCACGAAGATCTGGATTCACGCAAAAGAGCCTTTTACGCAGAGCTGCAAGATGTGACGATTTTTTTATCATTTTTTCTCTATCATGCTGCATGATATCCCTCAAGAAAGAACGAGAAACTATCGCAACTTTGCTTTACGTTCGAACGGCGACGGCTTACTAAAAATCAAACTGAGAAAAAATTGTAATTTTTTACATGCAACATTGTCAAAATATTCTTCAAACACAATAATGAACAACTTTCTCACTGAAAGTTTTTTGTCGCGCAACTTTCGTCACACACTTTTTTAATGTAAAGTAAACAAAACGTGGTTTTAATTCACATTAAATTTGCATTAACAATTTATTGTATTTTATAAACCTATTTATAAAATAATTTATAAAATAAAGAATTTAAAAAATTACAATTTCTTCTCAGTTTGATTTTTAGTAAGCCGTCACCGTTCGAACGTAAAGCAGAATTGCAAAATCTTGCGATAGTTTCTCGCTCTATCTTGAGGGATATCATACAGCAAGAAGGAGACAAAATAATGAAATGATACACATCTTACAGCTCTCCGTAGAAAGCTCGTTTGCGCGAATCCACACCTTCGTGAAATACTCATACCGAATCTTTATGCATGCATATTATATTTCATACATTTACTCAAGCGTCGGAAAGATATAATTTTTATTTTTTTTTATTATTTATTAGAACATCGTACGAAATAAATAAAAAATGGAAATAATTAATTTTTTTTGTTCTAAATAACTATATTTTTGATATCACGATATTTTCCTAGATTTAAGTATTATATTGTTTTTCGAACTCACATAATTCCTATCAGCAAATAATATTCTACGGACCTCGTAATGTTCGCTTGAATTAATATTAGAGGTATATTACATAATATGCTTGGAATATTATTTTTATATTTTTTGAATATTTCTGGGATATTTTTTAAAGGTTTTTAGTATGTTCCCTATAAGGAGAAACGCTCGCTTGCCATCCGGGACAACCCCGAGC
>JABFPK010000449.1:0-15578 GCA_022817445.1 Habroteleia sp. ZL-2020
TTCTAAAAAGTAGGAAAAAATGAAAATAACGTGGAATAGGACTGGCACAAGCCTGGAAACAGCATGGCATATGGCTGGGTCGCGGACATGAGCCAGCCTCATTCCATGCTGTTCTTTTCCGCTCGGGCCTTTATATCTCAAAGCAAAGAGTGTTGTTAATTGCTTATTTAATTGCTTATTTTGTAACTCTTAGTTTTTGTGAACAAAAATAAAGAACAAAGGTTTTAAACACTTTAAAATAATAATTCAAATTTTATTAATTTTGTAAACGATAATTTGAAGGGCTGTTTCCATTACAATTTAATTTATTAGAATTATATTGTATAGATCTAATAGCGGATTTTACAAGTGTCAAGTAGTACTTTGAATTTTGAAATTTTAATAATTAAATGTGAAAGTAAAAGTATACATTAATTATAAAAACTAGTGAATTATTAATACCCGTTAGTTGCTTGGAATATATTGTATTTTATACAAATATTAAATTTATCAGTTTTAAAATGGCACCTGTGAACACACAAGCTATGTTAACTTCGATCAGTGAAATGATGATATTTTTTTTGTTTTATGTATGCTTCGACAAGAATTAGTTTCTTTCAATGCATATTTCTCTTTATTTTGCAGGCGAGCTTATATTTCAGTGTTTTCTTTATGCTGCCCCTAAATTAATTAAATCCAATGTGAATGGTAGAAGCAAAATAAGAATTACCCACTTCGTTTAGGACATAGAATTTGATCCTAGTTAATTATATTGTTTTAGTGGTTTGGAAGTGATGAATGCAATGTTTGTTAGACTCTGAACATATTAGTATACTATAAAACTTTGCTTATGTAATACGAGAAAAGTGAATAAGGCAATTTCAAAAAAATGAATAATGAAATAGTCACTATAAGTTACCTGAAGAAAAATGTCGTCGACCGACCGATTATATTATTCTGGAAGAAGGTTGTTTGGCCGTTTCGTCCACTGTGAAGGTCGCCTCTCAAATTTACCCTTTCGTACATTCATCTACTTATATTTCAGTCAATGAATAAATATTTAAAATGAATAAGCAAAATGCATAAGTAAATTTTTTTCGTTAACTTAAAAAATTATAAATTAAATTATTAAAATGTTTTAAATTTTGAGAGAATGGGCCAAATTAATTAAAATTTTTAAGAAAAATTACGAAACAAATTTTTTGCTTTGTTTTTGATTTGACAAAATTTGTAATTATTATATAGACTTTTAATAGAAAAATAGTTGTATTTCTATTACTAATTGATTTATTGTAATTCATTTTTTACATATTTAAATTTCATTTTCCTATCAATACTTATATTTCATTATTTTAAATATTTTGCTTTCAAAATTCACACGATGGACATTAATGATAATATTTTTCATTAAGAATTAGAATAATTTAGGCGTTTAATTATTACTCTATATAATATTGATTTCGGAAAATTAGTCATAATTAATCTTTGATGTCTTTTTAGTCGTTCTATTTTACTTTGTATCAACAATCGTTGTTCCTCGTAAAGTTATTTAATCATAAAGCAATTCAGTTTAATAATTTTGAAATCCTCATCTTCTCTATAAATTATAAAGGGTAATTAACTTTTGAATGCAAAATTAATTTGAAATTGTGACGATGGTATACATTCGCAAGTTCATATTTCTTGTCTGTTAAATATAAAAAGCTGATACTATTAATACCACAGTATAGACAAAAAGATAACTTAAAAACTTACTTGCAATAATTTCTTTATTGTAGTTATTTATTAGAAATTTTTTTGTTTTATATCCCGGTCATGGATGTAGAATCTATATCGTCTTCAAAAGATATATAATAATAACGTGCTGCGTGCATAGGTGACATGCAAATGAATTTCAATATATTCTGTTTGCATATATGTTGTAGGAAAATTGGCCATTTAGAACAATTTGACATATAATATGTAGATTGGTTTATTAACGTTTCGGCTTGATATTCACCCTCATCAGAATACGGAAAAAATATGAACGTGAAGAAAAATAAAAATAAAAATAACTATGCTAAAGAAAAGTAGACAGAAATAGTAACTATGAATAATAAATATAATCTTTAAACAAATCGATAAATTGCATTAACTTATTTTCTGAAATTAGAATAAACTGCAAAATATTAATAAATATTAAAGACGAAAGTTTAGACATGGTGTCTAAAAAGATAAGTAATTAAACATTATTACAATAGACAATTAACGACTTATATAAGAAGTCTATTAATTTTATAATTTATACTAATGGAAATAGAGAGCGTTAAATTAACACACTTTGAATATTAGTGAGGTTTTGAAATTTGAATTAAGTAATGTTTCGTACTGAATGATGCTATAAACAATTGATCATCAGAACGCTTCAGAGTTCAACCAACGCGCTGTCAATTTATCTTTAATTAAGCAGCAAAATAATAGTCGATGACATCTCTTAATAAGAATAGTAATTTTTCGCGTGGCTGAAGAGTTTCGTGAAAAGCTGAAGCAGCATTCATGAAGCACGCACTGAATCGATGTCGTTATCAAGTGGGCGGTATATACACGGCAGCTTGCGTAACCGAGCACCTAATTGACATGTACACGTCGTATATTTAAGGATGTATAATGGCCTTCCGCTTAACACGCGATCCTTTTTCTTTTCTTCAAGGAGGCTGCGCTGCTACCTGTCTTTCGATCATCTCGAGCACAAATCTACATATTCACGATGCGTCCGTCACTTGCATCCCAAGTTCTTACTTCACTTCCTTTGTGTTAAGATCTTCATACTGATGTACTTATTCGTTCGCACGCGTGAATCGATTTCAGAATTAAGGTTTCGTATATGATTTTGTATGAGATCAGCAATCATCGTTGGGCATTTATTGCTGAGATTTTGAAAATCAAATTTATACAATTTATCTCGTTTCTATATTGGTGATGAGTTTAAAATATATATGGTAGATAAACAATTCACTCAGAAAAATATTTTATTATGTGCAACTAAATAGTTTGGTTGGCTATAATTGTTATTTAACCCAAACAAAATTTTTTGGTTGACATATCAAAATTATTGTTATTATTGTCTTGTAAATAGTATATTTGATTAAAAAATAATAGCGCAAATGTTTAACATTTTCTTGATATTGATACAATATTTTGTTTTATATTTCTAAATATTTTGTTTCTGCCAAACAACATATTTATTAAGTAATTTTCATTTACAATATGTATTATAATTTTTTATTTATTTACTGAATATTTTTTTAAATATTTACCAAATATTTTTAAATATTTGGCGCTATAAGGTAAGTAAAAGATTAAATTGCACCAGACATAATGATGCTGCGAGGATATACTTGTTGATCGGGTTTATCTTCAAATAGCCCACTGGTTAAAGCGTTCGACTGACACCACAGCGTTTCGACTTCGAATCCTACAGCAGGCGTCATTTTTTTGCGAACGAAATAATTGTATAGTTATAAAAATGTAATACGACAACTTTATCTGTGTCAGAATTTATTACTATTCACATAACTAAGGTTTGGTATGTCAACTAATCATTTTTGTTGTGTGATAATTTAATTATATCTTTGTTGAACGAATAAAATGATTTAGTTGTGTGAACCAGATATTTGGTTAGTCATATTTCTACTAAATTATTTTGTTTGAAAACCAAATTTTTGTTAACATAAACAAATATTGTTGCGAGTGAAAATACAACACTTTGTAAATGAGAAAAATTTATATGGTAAATAAGAACAAAAAAGCATTTAACATTTGTTATCCAAGACAGTAATTCTTTAATTTTTGAAAGTGTATCCACACCGCACCTCTAATTGTTATATTAAATTTATTTTATAATTTGTATAGCGTTGAACTTTTTCTCTAAAAACTTTATTATAATATTTAATTGTTACCGAGCTTTATTATTTCAGCATAATAATTAATTTAAATATAATGAAATATTAAAACGACGATGATGAAATTATTTACTAGAATAAAGGAAAAAATTGTTAAACGGTATATTCATTAAAAATGAAAAAAGATATAGATTTTACTTCAATTGGTTAAGTGAAATACTTATTGGTTATATATAATCTGTTAGAATTTTAAAGCGACATACTAAAGGGATTTGTTAATTACTTCCTCGAGATCAAAAAGCATGCAAAAATGCATTCAAAGTTTTAAAATTATTCTTGAAATACTTTTAATCGACTATTTTAGGACTGTTCACAATTTGTTCTCATTCATCTATTTTTTTTGCATGTTGAATTTCTTTTGAATCGTTATTCAACCGATTTTCTTGAATTGAATTTACACTAACTAGCTGTTAATTAAATTCAAAAAACGTTTGCAGATATTACCAGATATAATATGATATATTGCGTTGTGTTAAATAAACATTGATTGCATTGCTGCTCTAAAATTCCTACTGAATTTAATTTTTATCAAATTATTTTTCATTATATTATATTGCATATTCTTTTAGTACTAATCTTTTAATATAATTTTCCATATAATAAATAGATTGAGGGCGAAATAGAATATTGTTTTATTTTTTATTTCAATTATGGAACAGTTGAATATATAAAAACTAACATCTATGTGTGTTTTTATTATTTATAGAAATAGAATATATAAAGATGATACCAAAACGCTATGCAATCGTGAAACTAAAGCAGTTTCATTAAAGCATCTAATCTAATATTTGTTTGTTCCAAATATTTAAATAATGAAAAAAAATATTTATTATTTTTCAACAGTAGCGAGTCAAATTATATTATTTGCACACACAACTTAGAAAATAATAACAAAACTCAAATTGCATAAAAATGTACAGTTAATGTAAAACATTTTTTAATAATATTAATCGTCTAAACAAGAACATTGCTCGCACGCAACTAATTAATTGTTCGGTAATAATTGTTTAAAGGGGTAGATGCTTTATTGGCAGAGACTGGAGTGCAAATGTATTATATTTATCACGTGTATTTATATACACGACTTTGAACTTTCCGACAGTAATCTAATTATGATATTTTTGCGAATGATTCGTGAAATGGCATCGTGTGCAGCATGTAACGTTGATCGGGATAGATAGCGCGAGCGCAGCAGGTAGGGTTAATGCTGAATTCTTCCGCAACATCCACACGACCATTCCAGGAATCATTACGCTATACATACTACGAGTTAGCATTATGACCGGTTGATTGCGAATCGTGAACACCCTCCGAACAGTTGGCGTAATTATCATAAATCACTTCTCCTCTTTTTGTCACGAGTTGGCTACTCTGTAGGCTTCGGGTATTAAGCTGGCTCGACAAGGCTGTCCATGCATCCGTCTCGTTGTCCATCGCTTCGTTGCTCATACATGCGTCCCTGCAATGCCGCTCTCAATGCGGCGCTATAAATTTTGCTGAATTAATTCGTCTTTTGTAAGCCTCCTAACCGGTACGCCCTGCTCTTGTAAAATCACGCGATTAATGACGTTCGAATTGTGTATAACACATCGGCCTCGTCTTATTTTACTCCTTCAAAAAATTATTAAGTTTGCCCCCCAAAAGTCCCGGACAGTCCCTAATTGCAAATTACGGGCGGCACGCTCGAATGCTATTTTTAGCGGAAAGATAGACCAAAATGCGCGTGGCAAAAATAACAAGAATTATAGCAGTTTAACATTGCACAGTACAATTTATATAACGACCTCAGTAGTCCTCATTATTAAAGCTAGAGTCAAAAGTATTTTTCATTCCAAAAGCCACGGCAAACTTAGTTACACGCGGTTTTTGTTACTTTCCTTTAAACAATTGTGCTCCTTCAAAATGTGAAATAAAAATTGAAATAAGTTATTTTTATATTTAAAATTAAAATTTCGAAAATTCATTTGAAGAATATTAGGTTTCAAAAAAAAGGAATAGGATTGGTTTTCATTTGATCGATTTGTAATTATAGTTAACAATTATTCTCGGGCATTGTAAATTATATGCAGTGTATAAATGATGAATTATCTGACATTGTATTACATTTTATATTCTCCTTTAGAAAACTCATTATCTGTTACATTATTTGTTTCTGACTGCTCATAGCAATGATTCATGTGTTGTTATGAATTACAGTAGCATCTAATATTTAATATCATGATTATAATACGAGTACAGAACAATATATATCTATTGGGGCTAGAAGTTTTCATAGCTTTTTTTTCTGAATAATTTTGAAGTAGCTAAAGAATGTTAAGCAACTCAAATTAATTAATTGTTTGTAGGAGTAATGCTGACTGATGTTACGCGTTTTAATGAAATTTGATTATGACAATTTGACATGCATTAATAATTATTAATGCATTTAATCCTACTATAAACAGATGGCTAATTTGGTTTTTAAATTTGGCGTATATATAGTGACAGTGAATTTTGTGAGAATTGGGAAACCCTTGAAAATTCGACAAAGTATAAATATCTGGAAATCTTCAGATGCCACATTATTTTCAAGCACTCATTTCATACCTCTCATTTTGAGTAAGCACTGCTAATGATCGCAAGATTTGTGTAGCTTTTTGCGAGACTTCGTATGAATTTCTATTCAGATTTTCATAAAGCAGCGTAAAACCTTATAAGAATTTCAAACGAGAACTCGGGAATGTTATCGCAGAATTTGCAAATCGTCTTTTATAGCACTATAAACATTCGTTCAGCGATTATGTCAGATATTACAAGCTAAACGACATTAATTTCTCGTCTCTCTTAGCGCAATAATGATTTTCTTCGTAGACCTGCTTTTTCCCGTCAATTCTTGATTGCCATTGCATTATTACTATTCAGAAATATTTTAATTAGTCTCGCATTTGAATACGGAGTTCCGCTCACCGGCAGTAACATTTGTATTCACGACGAATTTCTTGACAAGTATTTGCACGATTGTAAATGCTGCACTCGGAGGAGAGTTGTATGCACAATGAAGTCTTTATCAATAAGTGTTAATTGCATGCCGATGACAAAATTTATTGTACTTTTGCGATAAGAAAATATGATAACATTTTTTCATTCGTGCAAGAATTATCGTATTTTAAAATTTACATTTGAACGATAGCTATTCGTAGAAACCAACTACTAAATTTATTAACAAGGTGTAATATCGTTTAAACAAAAAGATTCAATCGCGGGAGTAAAAATGTTAATTCAGGATCGGTGTAAATTTTATTAGTTGAATGTAACGCAGACAATGTAATCTTTCAGATCAGTTTGTTCGGTTAATTAATCTGTCGAACGTAACAACGTGTTTGTTAATTGGGATGATGGATAATGCATAATATTAACGTTAACATTGTGCACAAGTTCATTTTTTAAGCAAAGAAATGTGCAAGTATCGTGCCGTAATTGTAGGTAATACGATTGTTCTTAAGAAATATTCTCAAGGTCGAAGCGGAAGTGTGGCGGTCATGCTCGTATGATTCGAATAATTTTAGCTGGTCGTTGTCATGAATTTCCGCGAAACTTGACCAACAACGTTCTTGCGCTCAAGTTGCGCCTCGTTAAATATACATTTTATTTTTCGAATTATGGCGAACGATTCGTGTTATTCGTCGATCAAGATCCGTTTGCTCCGATTTAGAAATTCTCTTGTTTCGCGTAAATTAAAAAAGACAATTGCTTCATCGCAAGTAGAAATCATTAAGATTCCTTAGTCGGAAACTAATTAAAACAGGAACGAATTGCATAATTTACATTAAAAATGAATACTGTTAAATCATCTCGCGTGGCGAGTATTTTTCATTTTGCCGCGGGACGCAATTTTTTGCCGATATATTCCTTGTTATAAATATCTGATAACGATAATAATAATGTGAAATAAAAAGAAAAACGTCAGCGGTTTACTGGCTTTTAGAAACGAAAATATAAAAGCAAAATATGAATCTCTGTCAGACCCTCCCTTTGTTTGAAAAGTTTCACATAAATTTAAAAACTTGTTTATCAAGTCTAGCATAAATGCACAGAGCGGCATTATTGTAACAAGAAAAATAATATCTGATATAGCTCTGCTTCGCGCCTTTCACTTTCGCATGATAAATGCCATTGCTTTACAATTTCCGCGAATTTTTTCATTAATTAAAATATTGTAAATCCTGACGACACACACATGCAGACACGCAGAAAGCGTATTGTTTGTGCGAGGTTTAATTTGATATTTAGAGTGTCGAGTGTCAGTTCCATATGGCAGCGTTGCGTGTAGTTTTGAACGAATAGCTGGTAACGAACTGCTGTCAAAAGCGGGGTTTTCCCGTATCACGTATATGCGTAGCATGGACTTTTATCCTCTTTATTTGATTTAACAGTAATTGAATGTAATTACGGTTTAGGAGCTGGCGATTGGAGATGAAAAGAATAAGAATGACCTGGTGCCGCGCCAGCAAAGGGTGAACATGAATTGATGATTGGTCTCAAGCCACTTTTCTGTGTAATTAAAATAAATTAGTAGTAAGTTCGAAATAAGCCGCAATATATCGAACAGCTGAATAATTTTGCCGCTAAATTTATCGACCGAGAGCGGTACATGATTTATTGCATTTAAAAATTGTTTTAAAAAATGAAGGCTTAAGTATAGTTAAGCAACCGAAAATTCAATTAATAACAGCTCCACGGAGCTTTGAAAAGAAACGCTAAAAATTCCGGAAACAAATGTTGGAGCTTTTTCCAAAGCGAGAAGAACTCGACGCTACGAATAATTAAGGTTCAGCGTCTCCGGTCTCTCCGCGGCTAACGAACGTAATTTCCACTTACCTAAAGGAATCGAGTAAACTGCTTACGCCGGGATTTTCTGTCAGCAAGCCAGAATATTCGTATTTCTCGCTTGCGTAGAAGAAATGCCGTCGCATCTGTCACTCAGCCGCGTTTTTCATTTTTTTCACTCGTCGCAAATTTTATTCGCAAAGTTGAAATATTCGCATCCTCTGCGCTGAGATTAAATTTGAATTGCGCACTTGAAAATATTTTATTATCTTAAATTGCGAATCTTTGCGATGCGGGTTTACGCACATGTAAACACGATGAAGTAGTTTGGACGCAGGCGCTTGTTTTAATTAATATAGGCTAAGTATTAATAACTTGCTTTTGACTTTTCGGATGCCTTTCGATATAAATTCGCAGCACTCTCGCGCGTGCTTCTTTTGAATTAAACGAGAATTGGTAACGTTGCACAAAATGCACGAAAAGAACTAGTTTTTAATACAACTGGCAGCCTTTCATTGTGCAGAATTAGAACGAGAAGAGTTTGGTAGTATTAACCATAAAAACTCATTAAGTATGGTAAATGACGTTCGAGTTAACAAGCTACATTTATTTGTATAAAGTGCCAGCGTAATATACAGTGCATTCGAACAATTTAATAATAAAATGCAAAATTGAACACGGTGCACAAAATCATTCAATTTTCCCGAAAACCGATTCTGTGAGATGAGATAGCAAAAATATTTAACCAAAATCGATAAACTTTTGCTGACAGCATTAGTAAATTTGACTATTCAAAACGTATGGATGCTGACCGGAAAATAAAATTTCTTGTTAAAGAAGCAATGAAATTGAAAACCAAATTGAATTGAATGTTTCTTAAAAATAATGGGACAGATTTTAGAATCATTAACGTAGTAACGCTATCATCGAATGGTTGTCATTATCTATAAACAGATGACTCTCTTGTAAGTACGTATTTTTGCCATCACATTACCTCGATTCGCAATAACTATAAAGGTAACACACACGTAGACTGCTTTTTTAGAATCTTTTTTTCTCCATACAGTGCCAACTCTAATAAGAAACCAACATACTTGTAGTTAAATTTCTACTCGGTTGCTTTAAGTGCGCTTTTACAACTGATAGTAAAAGAACTGAGTTTAGGTTTTCCGAATTGCATTTCCGCAGCTTTGTTTGAAATTTCAAACTTTATTTGTTTCCGCGACTTAAAAAAATCCTTTACTTAAATTAACTATCGTCGTCGCATGCTGCGAAATTGCTTTGCAATTCTAAAAATCAGTGTTTCCTTCTCGTATTTCGCACATTAATGAATTAGTCAGATTGGTCCTGTTTATATTGAACGTTGAGATATGAATAATCCACGAACATTGCAGCGTGTAGGGGCTGAAGGGGTTGAAGGGTTCGGAAGACGTCTGTTGAGTGGAAAGACCGAGCGTATTGCGAGCATCGGGTCGTTGCCCTTGACCTACACTCAATTCCGTCGGATCCATTCCGTCTATTTACAAGTGGCGTTGACGTTGACGATGACCCCGTTGGCGGCATGGTTGGGGTCGGCTCTTTTCATTTTCAACTTTGTCAATCTTGTCGCTAATCATTTCAAGCCTCCCCCTCGACGAATCGGCTGCGATTACGGAAAAAGCAACGCCGGATTTCTATTTCTTTCGTTTCCTCTACGACGAGGATTTTGTGCAAAATTGCGCCTTTATGCTTGCCGCTCTATCGGTTGGCGTCGTCTTTACAGCCAGCGTGTTTCGCGAAATGAAAACAGGACGTCGTCGTCCTCCTGCACACGTAATTTCCACGCTGACACAGTAAACTGCACACTTTGAATGACGAGCCGTGTACCTTAGAGCGATAAAAGTTTTACGTTCGAGATTCGCAGTATCCTCCCTCGGTCGTTAACGCTTCACACCGAGGAAATGGTGTCGCGGTCAATACGACATAATTGTACGCCGCAGAATACCGCACTACGTAATTCAATTAGCTCTTCTGAAACATGATAAATACTTTTGTCGCGAACCCGCATTCAAACTAAATTGATTGGCTTTGACAATGAATGGCCGATATTTTCTGCTGGATTTGGATGTAAAACGCCACGTTAATTTAATATGGATGAACGGGCCTAGGCGTTTTATTTGCATTTGAATGGGACTTTGCATTTCTTGAAAGCTTCACTGGAAACTAGTGTAAGGATGAATAAACATACTTATGACTGGCTTCTCTTTCAAGGTGTTTGCTTCCATCGGGGCTTTTCAGGCTGTTGGCCGTGACGTTTTTTGAATATGCATGAGGTCAGCCGCGACTCGGCTCGGCACGGTTGCGGATGAAAACGCGATCGAGTATACGGGGTGCTCATCGATGGAAGACGCTGATGAATGGAAATTGCAACTATTTCCGTTTATTCTGAATAAAAGTTGAAACTTTCTATTGGTTACGGTAGTTTATCTTTTCCTATTCAACATTTTTATTCAATTTTTGTACAATTTAACTTAATTCAAAATGTATGAAATTGAATTAAAAGTTCAAACGAGTACGAATAAATTTAGAATGTGACAAAATAATTCACCACACTTATTCATTTTTTGCTCAATTTCAAACGAAGAATGTTGCATGAAATAATATAATTGTGTTGTTTTATTGACGAGATTATTTAATCTAATGATATTTTTAAAAGAAAAGCAATTACGTTAATCGTTTAAATTGAATATTATCATTGAGTGATAACTTCGTGCAGGTAAATAAGAAAAACAATCGCATTTCTAATTTATTTAGCCATTTATTTGACTGAGAAGTACAAAGTATCTCGTAGACTGGCGATGGAAAAATTTGTTGTTTCTGTATTAAATACAAGAGCCTGGAGGCAATTGCTCCATTTCGTTCGAGTATTATTCGCCTTTGTAAAGTAGTTAAGAGAGAAGGAACTCGTGTAACGAGAATCTTTCCGGCTCGGGTAATAAACCAACCTGCTACCGGATACCTACACCGACTCGATGTTACGCGATATCCTGTGAGCGGATGTGTTCGCGCGATGATGCTGCATCGTAGTGCAATCCCACAACATTGCAAAAATCATCGCAAAAAAAGTATCTCCCCGCTGATGAAAGACAACTTTAATGGAAATTATCACGCTAATGCTTTTTCTATCCCGTATGTAGAATTTTGTCTTCATTTTGCTTACTCTAACAAAAAAAAATAACTCTTTTAAGCTGGTTTGTCTTGAAACCAAAATAATTTCTAATTTATTTTTTATATGGCATATTAGTAAGAGTAGATATACTTACTTTTGTAATTTTATTTAAAAACTAAAAATGTGTGCATATAAGAGTACAACGAAAACAATGATACTTCGATATTTGATTTTATTTTAATTAAATTGATTTCATATTTCTATGTTAAAAGAAATACGCCAGCGTTGACCTTCGATATTCTTTGAAGGTACAAAGAGCTTGACAACATTGTGCGTTTAGATTGCTCACCGGCAACGGAAGTACGGACGAACAAACACCATGAACGTCCTTTTCCGTCATTCGGAGTTAGTAGAGTTAAATTTGTCGTTAAAACAGTCCGACATATTCTTCGTCGAGAAATAATGTACACTTTATTTTTACAACATTAGCTGCTGTTAAACGTTTTTTTACAGTTGTTTAAAATTAAATAAATAGCGATTAAATGTACTCAACATTCAATTTCAGGAGGAAATGATTAAACGTAGGTGATATTGATAATTGTCTGTCATCGTGCATATTCATTCATAAAGAAAATTCATTTCATCCTGTCTTGGCGACCGCGACAAGTCCGTTGCTCGCGTAAGCTATTCTTGAAAGGCCGATTCTTATCTGCTACGGTATATATCCTGCTGACAGTGCTGCCAATAGATTATAAGTAAGCGATATCTTAATAAGGAATCACTAGATATGGAAAACAGTCTCTTTGCTAGCTAAAATATTATGCACGAAACGATACGTGTGCTATACGCGCAAATGATAATTAGACCTACTTTTTTGCAATCAACCAGGTGTTAAGTTATAGGTGTCTGATACAGAGAGTTGAAAGGAAACCTCCGAGATAGGAAAACATTGTAAACACACACACTTTCGGCAAATATATTTTTATTCCTTTCTTATTTTTAGAGTTTAAAAGTATTGCTGTAAATTTTTTCAAATCTGAACAAATGCTTTGAAATATAACTTTTATACTCAGACTTACGACATTCATCTATCACTTCTACAGAATTGCAGAATTATTTTTATAAACAAATGCATGATGTATGTTAAGTCAAACAACTTGATTCATTTTGGATGCTGAATAATGACAGCGAAACTTTACTAAGTTGTAATGTATGTGCATAAAATTCAACGATTAAATGCAGCCATAAGTCTGATTTTGGCTCGATTCGATCATAAATTCGATTTCATTTCATTTTTTACTGCGGAATTGAACATACTTTACTGTGGACGATGGTTGTATTTCACCACTTGCGATTATTTATTTTTTATATACAAAACCGAATTTGTGAAATTTGAAAAAAAATCATTTCGACCAAAAAATATTGTTATTGTTTTCATCGGTTATTTATGTTTTATATTTACATCGTTCTTAAGTAGTATCATTTAAATTCAAAGGTAACAATTTTGTTGTATGTAATTTGTTCGATATGTTATTAATCATATAACATAAACCGTGTATTTCACGTTCATTACTCATTGGCTCTTACTATATAAGAGCCTCTACTATGTTTCTTTGGCTCTACTTCGGATTCAGTGCCGTTCTTGATATCGTATCTCAATTGCTGTCTTCGGCACTTACGTCCCCCATTCGCGATCCTTTTGAACGGCACGAAGTTGGTTAAAGTGGGACCTTTGCTGAACTCGTATTGGTGGCCAAGGTGGTCCATTGTTCTTCGCATTCGAGTCTCGTAAAAGCAATTTCTGTCACTATCAGAAATCGTTAAGCTTATTAGCCGTTTTTGTGTTTTACCCCGACGTGACGCATGAACCCTGATTTCCCTAAAACATTAAATAATTCATCAACGAACGGCTTTAAGGTATCGTATTCGACAAATTCAAATTGTAAGGCATATTGACTACGTATGAGTAAATGCGATGTTACATTCTTAAGACGACTATGCAATATGTAATGTACATTTGTCGTTTTTATAATCATTTTCTTAAATTAAAAACTTTATAAACAATAGTGTATGTAATAGCATATGACATTATAATACAACATTTGTTTTATATTGTACATTAATGTTCTAGACATAATCGTAAAAAATCATGATACCTTCCTGTTATGTTAAGATTAAGAATTTTCGACTAAAAATTTTAATTAAAAGTTGAAATAAAATATTCTTTAATAATTTAAGAAAAATATCCGCTGTTTTAAAACGCTTGTCTAATTTTAAAATTATATTGTTTAATTATTTTAGCATACATTTAAATTTTTTCTAATTTATATTTCTCATTTATTCTTAGGTTTTTTCTAAATTGATTTATTAAAGTCATACTTTGATTAAAATTTAAACCAAATTAATTATACGCATTTCTAAGAATATTCCCGTTAGGTAAATAATTATTTAACACACATACATGATAATTTATTTTTTACTATTTATCATGTTATGAATAATATTAATATTAGTTGCATACAAAATGTAGCTTTATTTTTTTATAATACGTAAAAGATGATACATTAAATTTTATAGTTTAAAAGTTCGTATAAGTAGTTTTCATATGTATGATCTTATGTTAGTTTTGCTTCTTCAGTTTGTTTGATATAATTAAAGTATATATGACAAATAATTGTAATGTAATATAAATATAGACATAAAAAAACAATAGCAAACTTTCTTCCAGTTATCTATACTAAAGAATGTTTCATAAGAAAAGAGAACATTGGAGATGAAGTAAGAATATGCAAAGGAAATATCTTTTATTTGAATGTATTTAGACATTTATTCATATTTTTTTATAAATATTATATTATTCTAAGGTATTATATATATTTTTCTTGCAAATTCTTTTTATTAATAAAATATTAAAATATTATTTTAATACTAATACTATTTATATTAGATTTTGACATGGCAAAAAGAGAGAGTGTTAAAATATTTATTTGTTTCATAACTAATTCAATAATGGAAAAGTAATACTTATAATTTACATTTAAAATTTGCGTATCCAAACATCTGTCTATAGTTTATAAGGATATAATATAGTTTATTTTCTAAAAATGCAATATTAGAATTTTTTGTTGACTATATTTTGAAAAAAAAGGAAATTTTTTTTCAACAAAAAAAGTTTTGACTATGTACTTCTTATTAGGTTGCTTTGGTACTATTTAAATTTAGTTTATAATTTAGTAAGTTACTGTCTAGTGTCACATTAGTTTTAAATATTCAATTAAGTCCCGAGAAATGCTAATAAGTTTGTAGTCTGTTTTATCCTTGGATATTCTCAAACATAAAATCTTTTTTAAAATGGATTTATCACACAAACGTTTTTACACAAGCACGGTTTAGTTAAATATTTTATGACGTGGCGTTCATCATTTCGAAATTTACATCAACATATAATTTATGTAATTTTAGTGCATAAAGTACATATATTAAAAAAAAATAACTTTTATATTATGATGCACTTTTCTAGAAAATAATTACTCTTTTCTGCAACATATTTGCTTTATTATTTGTATTCACTTTAGATGATTATAATTTTTATTCTTTTTGTAAAACGTTTTACTTCTCTCATGCTACTGATTTTAATATTATAAGTATTCATTATTACATGAAAAGAACCTAGGTATGAAATAACTTTTCACATAAGAATACAC
>JABFPK010000450.1:0-15576 GCA_022817445.1 Habroteleia sp. ZL-2020
AGACATTCCTCGACCTGTGCAAAACTAACGAAACGAAACGAGGAAGTCCACCGGCATTCGCAATTACGACGAACTTGAATCACCCAGGCTCAAATCTATCTTGTTTAAGCTTTTACATTTTTATCATTACTTTTATTATGTATTTTATTTTGTAAACAATTATAATATGTCTAGTTTTTTGTTATACAAAATACGATTTTTAAAGTAAAACGATTTAACACAATTTTTTTATTTTATGTTGAAAATGTTTGCTTTGAATTTATTTCCGCGAAATTGATAAAAGTCGCAATTTCATTTCCAAACTTTCACCAAACTCGCTTTTGGAAGTCTAATCAATGTGTAAATTTTCATTCTTTGCGTTGCATAGGTTTTCACTGGTGCTTAATGGTATAATTGCAATACATCTTTCTCCTGGTATGTTGCATGTTGAATGATTTGTCTGATAATAGGGTTGAATGTAAGTTTAGAAACGAATCGACTAAACGCACGTAATCATCAATGGTTGCAATCCGATCCGCGTGCTGCGGTACCGTGACCTACTTGGCACTACCGTAGTCAGGAGCCTAAACCTGTAAAATATAACTTTTGCACATCTTTCACAAACAGATATGATAATCCTACTTGGGATTGATGTTCATTGCATTAGTTATATGGGATATTGTCTCTCATTATTCAAATAAATTTAAATTGTTGAAGTTGACGAAAAAGTATTCTTGAAAACTCTTTATAGAAATAAATTGATCGGAAAGAAGTTAACAGTTTTATTATTTTGTTTTATCGTATAATCAATATAATAGATATAATTAATTTTTTAAATCTTGACTCTATTCGTCCAAATTTTCCAAATCGTCAGAAAAATGGTATCGATAAATGAGACATTTTAAAACATGAAAACTTTGATTGTGCTAATATTATTTATTTAATCTTTATCTAATTAAGCACATCTTGTAAAGCTTTAAATTCTGCATCAAAATAATATTGATACTTTTGTGTTTGGGTGAGAGTTTGACGAAAATTCAATATATAATATTTAAAATCCGACTGAAATTTGTGACTTTTTCCATAGTGGGATCTTCTTAATTATGATGGATCAAAAAAATTAATGTTTCATATCTTATAAAACTCAATATAAATGACATTCTTGATGTGAAAGGAGAAAGAAAATAGTGTTTATAGTGAAAAATGGAGAAAAAAGTTTTTCACAAATTTTAGGTGCCTAGATTTCAGGTTTATGGAATACAAACTGAGCACAGTGATGAAAAATTTGATTTTCCAATTTGCTATCATAAATTGTATTTTAGGTACATAAATGAGTTTCTGAGCATCTCCCAATCTATATAAGACATTTTTTTTGCATTTGGATTGAATTTGAAAAATTGTTCAAATCACCGGAGAAATGCTGTCGAAAAATGAGCAGTTTTAAAAAACAAAAACTAGTATTGTGGTAAAACTGTTCATCTAATCTTTATATAATGAAATTTGTCTTTTAGAGCTTTAAATTCTGCATCAGAATAATATATATACTTGTATGTTTGGATGAAAGTTTAAAGAAAATTCGAATTATTATTTCCGAAATTTTACTTAAAATTGAAAAATTTGCCAGGGTGGTACCTTCTTAATTTTGGTTGCTCGAAAAAATTAATGTTTCAGATCCCACAAAATGTAATTAATGTAAACTAATGTAAATGACATCCCGGATGTGAAGAAAGATTGAAAATGGTATTTAAAGTGGAAAATGGAGAAAACAAATTTTCACCAATTTCAGGTTTTTGTAACACAAACTGAGTATAGTGATACATTTTTTTCCACTATGTTTCCAGAAATAATAGTTTGGGTGCATAAATAAGTTTCTGAGAATCCTTCTACCTATATAAGACATTCCTTTTAAATATTAACTTAATTTTTGAAAAATTTTCACATCGCCAGAAAAATATTATTGAAAAATAAAAATTATACAAATTTAACAGTCGAGGTCTATAAGTAAAACCTCAATCAGGACATAATAATCATTGTGTCCTACTTAATAAATGTGTATGAAAAATGAAATATATAATTATGAACATTGTGTCTTCCAAATTGTCGACTTAGTCAATTAGTTATTGCAGCTATACCATCAACGTAAATCGGTAAAAGTTATTTACTGAAACTAATAATTAGTAATCATTATATTGCAACAATTTGTGATATTTCATGTTGTATTAAAACAATTGGTGATTCCTCACACACACATACACAATTTCTGTATAAAAAGAGAAAATGATCATTCAGCACTAATGTTATATAGTACTTAACGGTTTGGCTTCGATCTTAAAAAACTATTTATACTTTCTTCAACATATTCTGTTTCACATAATATAATATTAAAAAAATTCTTGTATTTCTAATAGATATTATAAATGTAAAATAACTTATATTTTACAGGGATTAAATTAAATAAATTTTCTGATTAAAATATAATGCTCTTCGGGTGGACGTTTTATCTTTTACAGATAACCTTTTAATTAGCAAAAATTGTAATTAATTTGTTTCATAAATAATATAAGGTTAACTATATTAATAACATAGTAATTATTTATTAAGCGTTAAAACAATAGCATTACTTTTGAATTTTGTCAGTTATTTACTCGTGTTATACTTACTATATTATTATTTTGTATGCTGTAAATCTTTTTTTTTTGTATTTTTATCTATTATATGTAATTTCAAAGTGTTTATACCCGTTAATTTAAATAATTAAAAAAAACCTCGACATACATTCTACTATATAAATAAATTACTTATATCACGTAAATATGATCAAACATCGTGTAAATATATTAATTAAGTTTTATATTTTGTATTCTTATAATAAATTGTTATCTTTTTATTTAATGCCTTCCCTAGTGTGACATAATTAGTTCACAAGTCATAAATTACATAATTACAATTCTAGATCATAGTTTTCGATAGAGAGAGAGAGAGAGAGAGAGACAGAGAGAGAGAGAGACAGAGACAGAGAGAGCATGTTAAAGAATATAGAAAGTAAGTTTAAAATTAAAAGTTTTTTTTCGAAGATTAAATTTTTTCTCTTGCAAATCTTGCTACAAGAAAAAAAATTTTATAAATATAGATAAAAATCATGGGTTAGTTTTTACAATATTAATTAAAACCGTTCTAGAACTAAGTGATTTTCCTTATGGTATGTTGAATAGTAATTAGTCAATAAATTATAAGTGAAAATCATCACTATAACTTGTAGTTCCATTTAAAATATAAAGAGTTATATATGATTAGTAAAGTATTACAAGTAAAATATAAATATTGTTATTATTAAATGTAACTTTGAACTGCAATTTCTATTATATTATTTTAATTATTAGTTTATGATATTTTTAAGTATAATTTCTAAATGTTGCACATACAAATTTGATAGTTTCTACTTTAAATTCCAAGTTAACAAGTAATTACGCGTTTTGCTAATTGATTTCAAATGCAAAGAAATTTTATTCCTTGTCTAAATTACGACTTCTGATAAGGTAATTTTAACATTTGTTTCTACCTGTTTTAGTATACGTTAACTTTTGCTAATCAGGCTATTTCTTTGTCTCCTAACATACATAAATCAATCGTCAAGGGAAAATGCAAAACCGAATTTTGATTACAACGGATAGATTAATTATGGATTCAGCTGAAGTTTTCGAATCTTCTGTATACATTTGCAGAAGAAAAATTGTTTCTCAGAGCGATTATTACACGCGGAAACTATAACCGTAATCCGATTGTACTTTAGCAAGTCGATCGTGGATCATCCCGTTGTCATGATTCTATTGTACTAGGTAAAAGTTAAGGTTCGAGGGTTATTATGAGCGATTCTCTTTTTGCGTTTCTCTCGGCGACCAGCAATTGTAGCGTTTCGTGATGGGACGATTTATTTGGCAAAATGAGGAGACGCGGAATTTTGTGTTGCATGGCACTAATGATACACTGAAATGAATAGGAATATTTTTTTCGGGATGCTGCGATTGAAAGGATTCAGTTGATTACCTAAGATGGTATTTGTTTCGATTCTGATGTTTAATGGCATGCTTTTTATACTGATCGGGAAAAAATCTGTAATCTACTGGGCTTTGGTGGAAAAAACGAAGAATGTGTTAAAGTGATGCGAATTAAGAAAGAAGTATGGACAGATGAATTATTTCATTCCACGATCATCAGCAATGAAATTGAATCATAGCAAAAACTAGTTTTGCACTTAAATACTTGACTACTTTTGTTTGAAAGTATTGTGATTATTCATGAATTAACAATAATGTTTAATAATAATACAAAACTTCTTCTAAACTGAAAAATTAATCTCACTTGATAAGAAATTGATGTGTGAATATGTAAAAATATTTATGCAAGATATTGCATAAAAGTTGTTAATAGAAAAGTTGACATGGGAACTCATTAGACTCATTTTTGACGCAGTAATAAATCCTGAGTTTACATATTATTTGATGCAAATTAGACATTGTATAACTATAAGAAAGGATTGTTTCCATAAACGAAATATCTTACGTTTTTAAACTGTTTGTCAGTATAACGTCATTATACGACAAAATGCATTATTTCTCTATAGAAAATTTTGTTACAAATAAATATACCAATTATCATATTTTCATATAACAATATAAATTTCTTAGTTTATTAAAATGTATGCATGTTTAAACAAAATTATTAAGTTTCACAATATATTTAATATTTTCAATTTGAAAATTGTGAAATTTAATAATGATATTTTTCAATATTATCATATTAGCCATATTTTGATTAAAATTAAATTTAATTCAAAATTGTTTCTTTACATAAAGCTTCATAATTAATCTTTACGTTTATCTGTCATTGCATAATATGCCATTAAACACCTTCATTAAAATATTATAAAACATAATTGCCGTCTGATACCAAACATTAAGCGGTATCTCGCTTCCGTAATGGGATTGATTAATTTAGTGATACATTTATTATCATGTCGAATGATTGAACGATAAAACAGACTGATTCTTTGTATGAACGCTTTTACAACTGGAATGGTTTTCTCGTTCTAGCTGTGCTATAGCTGTACGATTCGCGAAAACGAGAAAGACACATACTGTTTCCCGTCAGGTACAATGTTTCGAGTTTACTATAATTAAGCAACTCTTCTACACGGGAAATTTTATGTCCGACATTCTGTGATTACGATGATCATCAAAACGACTCATACCTCAGTAGATTTCTTAATTAGAACAATTCATGTGTAACGATAGTAATGATAACAACAATGTAGGTGTAATAATTGTTAATCATATGAATTTAACTAGGGAATTTTTGATGAGTATAGAAAATCAGAATGCTATTATTCTGTTACAAATAATTTTTTATTTTGAAAATTCACTTAACGTATAAGTGCAACAATTTTAAGGTGCTGGAATGTGTGGGAATTAGAAATATTGCATGCTTATTTTTACTATTGTGTATAGTGCAATTCAAAATGTTAAAGACGTGTTAAATTAGTGGCTTTGGATTAGTATAAATGGCATTATTATTATTGTTAATATTAATATAAATGACTATAATATTTATGGCGATATACATTTCTAATTAATTTATAAATAACTTAAATAAAAAATAGGCTTTAATGCATATTCTAAAGTAAAAATAATTCAATTAAATGTCTGGAGTGTTATGCAAAAATTGTGACAGCAGTACACATATTTTATATCTGCAACACATTTTTCAAACAAATTCTTAATCTTTAAATTTGAATCATAAATCAACGTAGATGCAATTGATGGCTCAAAAAATATAAGCAGAAATAATCATAGAGCAATGGTATTCAGTAAAGCCATCAAATCTATGATTAATGATTTTTAAGATAAACATACAAACAGGCTTTATGATGAACATAAATTTATTGTGGACAAGTACCAGTAGCTATAACAATACAATCTTATATTCATAAAGTTGTTAATAGTACATTGAGAGAGTACAAAGCTTAAATTTAATATTAATTTAAAATATTTTTAATATTAACTTAAGAAATCTTACGACAAATATTACTTAGATATTTATTTTAAGGTCTCAGTATTATACGACTTATTTGCAATACAATTAGGATATGAATTATTACGTCTCTGAGAAAATGTTTAAGAAGCGTGATTGTTTGCAGTGCACTGTGATAAGGAAAGTTAATTAATTTCTAAATTAATATACGATTTATTTTATTTTTTTTGAATTGTCATGTAACTAATATATAATATTATTAACTACGGTATTAATTATATAATTAGTTATTCTATTTTTTATTATGAATAGAATATAAAATAATAATTTAAATATATTTTGAAATATAATATAACTATATTAAAACGTATTAAAAATATGTATAATTAAAATGAAATTTTCTATTTTTTATAAAATAATATTATTTTAGATTATATGAATATAAAATAAAAGTTCCAAGTAGTTTAAGTAATATATATTTTACCCTCACTGGCATAAGAACGATTCTTCTTATTTTTCATCTCATTAGCTTAACAAGATGTGTTTAAGTAGTCGTTAATAACCTAGTAGTTGAGATACTATATACTTAATGAAACAGATGAATTAAAAAAAGATACGTTTATGATTTTATATTGCATTATTTTTAATTTACCTTTTCCATTTTCATTAAGAAAACATTCAGTTAAGTTGCAAATTATTGACGTATGATTATACGAGGTAAAAGCGACCTGGTGCACTAGAATAAACTACTGATTTTCTCTTTCTTTATTATCATAAGGATATTCTTTATCTTAAATTATATTCACCATTATTTATAATAATAAAATTTAATTTACATAAGTAGTATTTATAATGAAAGTATACTGCACTGAAAAAGTAAGTGGTGAAATCTTATCATTTACAAATGTTATAACAAATAATTTATTTTAACCATTTAATCAGATGTACACCCTAAATTAATCTAAGTTAAACTAGTTCCTTTCAAAATTTAATTAAATTTACATAAAGTAAAAATTTAATTATTTTTAACAGAAACTTAATCAGTTAACTTAAAAATTCCATTCATTATATAGACAAATTTTAAAAATAATCTATTCCTAAAAATGAGAAAATTTATATAAGTCAATATGACATCAATTGACTGACCCGAACATTGAATTTTCCTATATGTTTGAAGGTGAATTGTACATTCAGAAAATATTTATACAAAATCAAATTCTTTGTCAATAGACCCATCTCTTGAAGAAGTCATAAAACACTTTAGCCGGCGGCGTGATTTCGTAATATAGAAATCAATGAAATTGGTTAAGAAGTTGACGGGACGAGGCGAACCAACAATAAAAATTATAAAAGATAAAAAAAGAGAGATGCAAAAAAGAAGGAAAACGATGCGACCTTTCGATTATACTCGGCAGCTTCCGGTGCATCATCACGAGCCAATAAGAGCGGACCTAAACCGTGTGATCGTATACTCGCTAGTGAAGCATTTTAATGATCCGTATCGTGGTCCCGTTAGCACTGGTCTTCTCCTTTAGCGAATATATATACGGGTTGCTTCTTCTTCTCCGCCGTTCTAGCGTCTTCCGCTTTGGCGTTCGCGCCTCCACGAGAGCGAGAACGTTCGCCAAGTTGAGGAAGTCCGTGCAGAAGAGCACATAATGGAAATCTCGTTTTCTTCCGCCTACACGAGCGAGATAAAGTGTGCCCTTATCCCACCCGTCCTTTCATTACCCGCGATGCTCTTTAGATAAAGAGCAACAGTGTTGCCAGATTCAGGATTCGATAAGAAATTTCATGTCGATATTCGTTCCCTGCGGGATACACAGGAAGAAGGTATTAGCTGGAAAGCTGTTATATATGTACATATATAGTTATTTTGACAAGAAAATTGGCTATAAGAAAAAATTCTCGTTTCCTATGAAGACATTTCTTATAAAATGGTCAAGTTGGAAGAATAAAATAGGAGCTTTCAAAATTGAACTTATTAATTTATTGGTAACCAACGAATTGCTGCAGTTATTATTGTATAATATTACCCTATAATAATTATATGATATATAATCATATTTAGCATAATAACATATGATAAATTTTATTAGAATTTATAAGCCATATTTAACGACACAATTATATATATGCATTGCTTTTTTTAACATGTTGCTTTAATAAATTAAACAAATCAGAGAAATTGAAATATATCTTGTTTTCACACACATTATATGCGTTTGAACAAAATTTTAATGCTAAATTGCAAAATAATAATAGTAATTTATTAAGAATAGACATTCGAAATAAGAGTAGATATAAAAATAGGTTTAAATTTAGATTTAGAAATTGTTGTCTTGTTACGTCTGATTTTATTTAATAACGTTTGATATTAAATTTATGATATTTGAAATTTAAGTTTATCAAACTCCTAATTCAGCTTGAATAAACTTGAAAAAAGATTATGTCTGATTAAACTTGTTTATCTTAAGATTGGAGAAGTATATATAATTAAATCTCTTTAGACTCAAGAAATCAGGCTACTTTTATTATATATAAATGGATATAAAGTCTAGTTAAATTAGTTAGAAATTGTGAAATTTTATAAAAATATGTAGGAAAGGTCTAATGATATATATGTATATATATTTGGGCATTATGACTGTATTAAAATAAACGAAAGTAGGTAGATTACATTTAGAATTTAATTTTTATTGATTTTTCGTGTTGTTAAATATCGTCTTTAAAAAATTCCCTGACATATCTAGTAAAAAAATGCTATATACTTTCAAGAAATATTAAATAAAAAAAAGGAATATAATAAGATTATTAAAAATTAACTAATTGAGATGTAAGGAAAATGGTTGTATACTTTTTTAGTCAAAGCTACATAGCGAAAGGTTCTCTGTCTTTTCAAGTGCATAATATAGATAGAATATAGCCATTTATTATGCGCGATGGTAGATAAAGGATTGCGGTGTTGTCAAACTCGCTACGTTTTTGAAAACTTGATATGAATTTCACCACCATATTCATTCATTTTATATCGTCAATTTATGGAATAAAGCATATAATATAAAGTAATAGCTTTATATTGCACATAAATTTGAATGAAGCAGATTACTTTACAAAAAATAACTACTTTTAAAACTAAAAATTTATTTTTCATCAGAAAAATAAGCTATATTTGTAAACTTTCGTGCTGAATGAAAAAAAATTATACATACTTCTATTAACCTGTTTTTTATCGAACGTAATAAATTATTTGCTAAGAAAACCCGTGTTTCATAGTTAACTCATCACTAATTAAATTTTAATTAAAATTTGCACGCATTCGTTTTAAACTATTATTATTATTAAGAGTGTAATTTGAATTTTTTAAGCAATGCGAATTTTTAACTAATTTGTGTGAAGATAAATTTTGTTGAAATTGTATTTACGTCTTCTATTTAGTATAAAAAAAATATTTTTTTAATTTATGATTAATAAGTATGTAAATAAAATGCATCATTGCAATACCACTTTAAAAATTATATATGATATACTAAATTAAAATTAATGTTATAAATATCTCATATTTTTTAATATTTATGCTTTAATGAGAGAATACGCTTTAATTATTATAGTTCATAAAAAATACTTTTTAATATAACTTTTTGTACTAAATTAAAAAGTAACATGTAGAAAAAAAATAAAAAAAAAGAATTATACAATAATTTGCTTTCCTGGTACAGTGTAGATATGCATTCAAAAATTAATTAATTTCTATATAAGATATTAAAATTTAAATGTTTTCATATTTTTGTTTATTAGCATTATACTATGTAAGATAATATTTTTTATATTTTTCAAAGTATATCCTCACTGTATCAATGAGGATAGAAATGTTATATGAATGTTATAAGTCTGCTATTTCTCTTTATATTAGGATATCAAATTGCTTTACTTTGGTATATGTAGTATAAAAATAATTTTCGTGGAACAATCTCCACGTGACAAAGACCGGCTCTTGTGGTGCAGATTGCGCAACGTGCAGCAATTAATTCGAAATAATTAGCGAGTAATTTCTCTCTTGGCATTAACGGTATAACTGCCGCATATATCCGCATCATGGTGCGGCTAGGTAACATGTGCTTGGGGCGCGTTCGCACATTCGAGCATTGTTGTCAAAAAGGGCCTTATTCGTCGTTCTGCGAAATTTATCGCGAGACTAAGCAGGCACCGGGACACGGCTGCGCATCGATTACGCTTATGATGAACACAATTAATTAGTAATTGCGCGGAGTAACTAGTATCTTCGTAATGCATTCATCGTGCGCGCCTTGTGTACTAAATAACGCCCCTTATAATCTGCATTCCTATTTATTATTTCCGTTTGCTGTGGTATGGACTGACGGAAAAGATACGTGGAATTTATTAATCCCCGCGTTTATGAAAATATATGAGGCAGTCGTTTAGCATAAGTCATAAGAGGACGTGGGTGGTATCATTGAGTTATTGTGCGTAACAAATGACTTTATATATTATATCTATTTTACATGTGTTAAAGCAATAGAGTTTTATTATTTTTTGATGATTATAAAATTGATACTATATGTATATTTCAATTATATCATTGTAATGTCATTTTGACATTATAATTTGAATTGCTTAATTAGGTTTGGCAAAATATATATATGATTTTTATATAATTAAAATGTATAAAACATAAATAATTTATAATGATGCAATTATTGTAATAATGAAATGGGAATATTTCTCTTTTTTGCAGATAAATGAATAATGGGTTTAGTAGAAGAAGAAACAGAAATGGAAGATGTTAGTGAAACAAGACCCGTAAGATCTAGAGATTTATTTGGAGTGCAACTTGAAGTAAGTTTTTTATCGCATTTTTGCAAAGTACATAGTGTGTGTTTGTGTTTCGTTGAATATTATTTCCTCATTTTTTATTACAATTGTTTACTAATAGTGTTAATTACTATTGCAAGATTTCTTTGTATAAGTTACGTTCTAATTATCACCTTAGAATACTAAAATTTATTCTTTAATAATTAAATTAATTTCATTGTTTCATTAAAGTTCATAAACAAGTTGGAATAAGAAAGAATATAGAATAAAATAAAATAATTTTTTTTATTATAAATAAGCAAGTGCAAATGTGTTAACGGAGAACAATAAATTAATTTTGGTATTTTTAAAAAGTTTCACTGCAACAGACAGACATTCTCCTATCGTTTTCTGTTTAATAAGTAGCCGTAAAATCAATGAATCCGAAAGTGTCATGTGAAAGTGAATGACTTTACGTCGACATTACGTGTTGCTGAGAATTGACTTAAAAGATAATAATATATCTACACTACATTGAGTGATAAATATAGCCGACAATCGACGAACCTGCCGTTCACTGCCGTTGGAACCTGTAGACTTAACACGGTGGTGGTCATATCGAAGCGTTAGTAGTGTAGACAAGTAAGAGGTCCGACTCATAAATTACCATCATAATAATTTAAAATTATTTCAATTTACATGAAATTTAAATTGAAAAAAAATATTCTTACAATATATACTTTTTATCTTTTTCTACTTGAACTTGAAACTCAGTTACATCCAATTTAATTCAATCAAAAGAAGAAACGAGAAAAAGTTTTTACTGAACTGCTTTAAAAACGTCACCTGTAGTGGGCATTACCATATAAATATTAAATTATTTTAATATTTTCTTGATTGTAAAAAATAAAGCATTAAAACAACGTTAAAACATGTTTAAAAATATTTTATCTAAAAATATTCAGTATTTACTTTTTCTGTTACGATTTAGTATTAAATTGTACATTCTCCATCTTTCATGAAATTAGTCTAATTGCATAATTGAAAATAAATGTCAATCTGATCACAAACCGGTAATATTGTATAAATTTTGTCTTCATTGATAAGATTTCTAATCGTAAAAATGACATTGACATGATTGCGTTGGTGTTTGCGGGAGAAGCGGAAGAGGAGGTTCATTGATCCTTGATTCACAGTGTTATGACCAACATGTTCCTTTCTTTCTCTATGATCTAGTAATCACTCATCGCCACCTTGCATTATGATTACAGTCTGATTTCGATATTTGGCTTGGTCGTGCGGAACGATATCGGCAGATGATTTGTAGATTACCTGACACCACTTGCTCAACCTCGATAGTATTGTAATTCAAGATCGCAACGCGAAACAAGTATTACCTCTAGACGAGAATTTCATTCATAACCTAAGGAAACAAATTTCGAGGAATACGCTATAAAATTAATACAAAAGTAAAATATCCAAAAAATCGTGAGAAATATTCTCTTCAAAAATACATTAAAATACGATAAAAATACAATTTTGTAGGTATACGATAAAATGAGAGCATACTATTATAAAAGTATAAAAATACTAGTTATTGCTAATTCAGATTTTACTTTTCTACACTTCAGTAGGTAAAATATTTTTATTCAATTAATTGTATAAATGAATTATATACATTAAAATGTATGCAAACTTAATATTTTTTATAAATTAAAATTAATTAGTCAGATTTTCATTCAAATTTTATGCACTTTTTTGTATTAATATTTAAGTCACTTAATAAATATTTAATAGGACGTTGATTTACTATCTGACACTCGAATCAAATCAAAATTTTATCGAATTGATAAATTACGTGTTCATTCAACTTAAAAGTAAAGGTTTCAATAATAAATCTTCTTCTCTCGGAATAATCACGCCATTTTTATCGATTGCAAAAACGTCTTAAACAAAGATATATTTTTGCAGTGCATGTACTGTAACTAATTGTGTAGTTGTGCTAAATTTTTTTAGGTCGCGAAATTTACCAGCTGATATTAAAAATGACGAGCTATGATTTTGCAATGCGTGAATTTATTTCTATCATCGGTCATCTAAGTCATCAGCGTTCAATCTAGTTACGGCTTCATGATTCCATCGTTTTCACTTTTATGAATTATTATAATCTTTATGAAGCAATCCGTCGGTCTTATGGCATATATAAGAATTATCTTCGCGAGCAATTAATTTAAATGAATACCATGTGTGTGTGGTTAATTGTTTCTTCCACAAGAAATATTATCAGAAATAAATTTCTTAATTGCCGATATGATTAGTCATTTAATCTTATTTCATTATATTATATACAGATCATTCAATTACATTTCTGTTAAAACATTTTTACATCTCTGATGAAATGACGATGAAAAATATTACATACGCAGATCTATTTTTATAATAATTTTTTAGTTATAATTTTCAAAACTGATATCATGTATTTATTAGTTTTCTAAAGTTGAAAAATGAATTGAGTGATTATTAATAAATTCAGGTTTGTTGAGACATAATCCAGTCTGTTCAGGTTTAGATTTTTAGAACAGGTTAAATACGATTAAGTAATACTTTCCTAAAATAGATGTAATGATTACTATTCAATGTTACTTAAATTTAGGAGATATTTTCCAAATCAATTTCACATTTACTTTACAATATATTATGTCGCTTAAAATTTTGATTAAATTTATTCTCTCATTTTTATATTGTAAATTCAATTTACTTTCATGTCATTCTTTTTTTTTTATTGCAATATATTATTCTCTATGCTGTATGTTATACTTTTCATTGTTATGTATTCATTAATGTATGATTATATATATTTAATAATTTCCTAGTTAATTTCTTTTATTCTATTATTTGTGTATAATATGTAGATATCACATTTATATCAAATGACAATAATTTGTATTCATTTTTACGTTTATATAATTGTTTAGAATGTAAATACCACTTCATATTTTCGGTTTTATTTATGAAATTATTCACCTCTAATTTTGCAATTTGATTTGCACTTATAACCAGTTTCATTTAAACTTATATTCTTATTCATTAAAAAGTCAAATATCATTAAAATATGATTTTCGTATTTAATATACATTAATCACTTATTAACAATTCATAAACTGAGCATAAGACAGTCACAATTTATTTCGTCATCATATACAACTTTTATGTCGGTGGATCTCTCAAAAGTTGCGTAACTACTCTTTAGGTGCAATTAAAGTTTCTGGCAAACGTGTTCTCGTTAAGAAGTTTTAATTAATTAACCAATTTTTTATGGTTCCATTTCTGTACACAGCTTTATGCGCTTTCTAAGAATTGCAGGATATATGGATGTTATGAGAAAAGTTATACGATTGGAACGCAAAAAAAGTCGTGGCTTATCAACGGTGAATTTAATTTTTTTTGATCAGCCAGTAGTACTACGTAATCAAATCGAGCACTTGTTAGCCAATCAAAATTAGTTCGCTGAATGCTCCGATCGTGTTCACATGATATTATCCAAGCATACACCTTTCAGCGGTTAAATATATTGCGTAATTAACGTATCTATCTAAAAGATTACGAATTGATTGCCACTAGTGAAAGTAATTGAAAAAAATAGTAATTTACTCATACGTTGAGCACCCGTAGCGTGGATATATTCTTAGACTCTAAGTTAATTAGATGTTTACGATGCGTTAATGTATCAGTAATATTGAATAAAATCAATTTTATTAAATTAACCTTTGTATATCCAGTCCCATTAAAAGGTAAACAGCTAAATAGGCATATAGGTCAGTTTAAGTTATCAGAGGTAAAATTCAAATGACCATGACAGAGAAACGTTCTTAATACGAAATTAACTATATTAGTATAAATAATAGCGACAACAATTTTTTTCTCAATTTCCTAACTCGAATCGTATTTTGTATAAATAAGTTTTTGAGTATCCCTCCATCTATAAAAGAAAGTTTTTTTCATCTGGACTGAATTTGAAAATTTATTTCAAATTACCTGAAAAATGTTATCGAAAAATAAGAATTTTTAAAACTCGGATTGTGCTAATACTATTAATCAAATCTTTATCTAATAAAGTGTTTTTTGTTAAATTTTGAATTCTGCGTCACAAGAATATACACTGGCACAAAAAACAAAAACGCACCACTTTAAAATGCAACAAAAATACCGAATTTTTGAAGTGTTATATCTTGGTTGAATATGATCCAAAGTGGATGTAACTTTGAGCTCCCTGAATAGCTTTAAGCTTTCTCTTTACGGTTATATAAGTTATCGTGATTCAAAATCGCTTCCGCCCCCACCACCCCTCGAAGAAAAAGGAATGTCAAAAGTATAAAAAAATGTCCAACTTTGCGCACTTGTATTGCAGTAAAAATATTTTCAATTGGATATCAGAGCGATAAAGTTCATTTATTTTCCTTCAAATTATAAAAAATGTCAAATGGCTAGGATTTTTTGACGCGAAGTTATGCATTTTTGAAATTTATTAGCCTCTTTTTATGTTTCTGATTATAACTCGCTTGATTTTAGGAAAAAATGAATGAACTTTTGTGTCTTCTCAACCTTAAACTTTTCTCCTTCAGAATATTTAACTTAAGGTGATAGTTCAAGCGTTATTTACTAGATTAGGGTTATTGTAAATATATTTCTTATGAAAACATAAAAATTTAGTTTGAAATAATCAGACGATTCTTTCACTCTGGGAAAATATTTTTTTTG
>JABFPK010000451.1:0-14317 GCA_022817445.1 Habroteleia sp. ZL-2020
AGTTAGTACTGATTTGATGGTGCAATGTGAACGAACTTTCAAAAATAACAAATTATGTTTATAGTAATATTATTTTAGGTTTTTGCAGGTAATTGTAAACATGTTGTTACTTTTTACAAATCAAAATAATGTTTTTGATTTTGAAAAGTATATCCATGTTGTTTTTTACCATTTTAAATTTACAGAGAACATTTTTTCTATTTTACTATAAATAAATGAGTAGGAAGTTACAAACGTTTATTTTTTAATCGAATTGGATTTAGAAAATTTTTTGACTTGAAAATTTGGCATAGTATAACTGAATGAAATTTCGATTTAAATCAATATAAACTGGAAATAAATCAATAATAAACTGATTTTTGCATAGAAATTTTAAAAAATCCATTCAGTTATACTATTTCAATTTTTCAAGTCAAAACATTTTCTAAGTTCAATTCGTTTAAAAAATAAACGCTTTGAACTTCCTGCGCATATAAATAATTAATATAACAGAAACAAGTAGATACTCCCAGCCAAATAACAACACCGCATTTAATTTCTGTAGTTGCAATTTCTTGATGCCAAAAGCTATATTAATACAATTTTAATAAAGCATGTTTTATGGATAGTATATAAACATTATTATCTTTTAAAGCTGTTTGATAGGGGCATTTGTTTCTTTACTGAATTTTATATACCCTGTGTATATAGACCAGTATTATGAAAAGCGATAAGCAATTGATCCCTAGTTTGATGCTTTATAAAAGGCAAATAGTTACGTTAAATTGGACCTTACAACTTTGCCCTCTTAGGAAAGATATTGCTCGCAAAACCGGAATATCGTGGAGCTTAATTATAACAGTTGCACGTTTTGAATTCAGTTTGTCCTCGTTAGTTTTTGAAGTGATGTTTTCTTTACGAAATTGTGTGACGTGTATATGGTCAACGAGTCTTCCTGAGTAAATATAAACCCAAACCTCACGACTTTGATGGCGATCGGACCTCTCCACCGACAAAACCTCACAAGCTCTATCGACATCAATTTTCATTCAAGTTTACGTACGAAACGCCCTGTAACTAAGTTTCAGTTCAAATTTACTGCGATCAAATAATGGCAAACGATCGATATTCCAGGAACAAGATTTTTGGCTGCGGATAACTTCGTTTATTAACGTTTTTAATCACACTCCGGTCATTATTTAAACTTGTTTGAATTAAAATGGGAGATAATAATTCAACACAATCCCTATATATCTATCTATATATATATAGGGAAAATGATGTATTCTTATGTTTTTTCAATATTAGTTTTATACCGATTACAATAAATTATTCCCTTTTCTAAATAGAACAAAGCAATCATATATCCATCACAAAATAAATAAATTCTTCGAAAAGGAAACTACTATAATAACTATTACAATAGTTACAATATACTACAATTTTAATAGTAGGAAGGGTGATCTTTTGGAACCATATAAAATTCTTGGGACTTATTGTGAAAATTAACCTTTTATTCATAAACAAGGTAAGTCCTTAAGTTTCCTCAATCACAATTTTAATTTTTAATTCTTAATTTAAATTAATTTATAATTTATAAATTGTTACTCAAAATTATATATTTTTTTGTACGCAGCCTTGATGAGGTTCTTGCAAAAAGAACGAAACGATGCCGTTTAATAAATATTAAAATCATAATAAGTCCCAAGAATTTTATATGGTCCCTAAAGATCACCCTAGTATTATTTAACAAAAAGAAACGTTTTGAACATTGAGAATAATTATCTAATTAATTATTCTCTCTTAATAATACTACAATTTTCCCTAAATTTATGAGCAAACACTATTTTATTAATAAATTTACTTAATAAAAGAATGTAATATAAAAGAGGTATATATAATATATATATAAAAAGAATCATGGCTGAATTGCCTACATTCCAACAATTAATCCTGACTATGTTTCTATAATTGCTGTAATTAAAATTGACGTATAATCGAATGAATCGACTACATTTTGCAACGTTACATTAAACTGTCCCACGATTTGCTGACAATCATTAACCCCTTATCATATTCGACAGTTGACACTAAATATCTAATTTTGGAAATTTAATGCCAATTAGATAGACAGGGCGCGTAGAATGACTGGAACCAAGTCGTCGAAACTCAGTTGTTTCACGATGACTAATAAAAAACAACTTTGTTTTTCGTCAAATTGGTCCTAGCCTGAAGCGACGACCAACCTATACTAGCTGGAAAGTGAACAATACTTTTATGGATGGCAACCACTTTCCCTTTTCTAAATTTCAAGCATACCCCGAGACATCACGTAAATAAAACGCCAAGAAATTGCAACGACAAACTTTCACTCATTACGTTAACGAAGGCTTAATTGAAGTCCGCCGTTTTGACGCTGAAACGCGCGTCACGATAAATCCAAATCAACGATAAACAGTAATTAATATCGAGATAGAATTTTGCTTCCAAAGTAGTACGCGTCCAAAGCAGACTCGTCATTGTGATGCATTTGCTTTGGTATTTCTGCAACCCATTTACATTTGTCAGACGAGAAATCAATTACGGATAATATAAAAGAGACGCCGAGCGAACGAGTCAAGCAAGCATAAAGACCTAATCTTCATAAAGTCAATGTTTGCCGTGTTTTAAGTAAATTCTAACAGGTGTTCCGGCTCGTCGACGACTATGCGTTTATAATTTATAATATTGACAGTCAATTATTATTTTGTCGCGACAATCGGACAAACAATAATAAAAAATGTAAAAATAAATATTTGACCGATTCGCTGCCGATTAAGCATTTGAGAAATCAAAAGTTGTTTTAAGTGAACGAACGGATCGCATGATTATCTTAAATGTAATCAATTGAGCTAACTATTTATATAGTTAACATTTACGGCAAGATTGGCGTTGATAAAATAGATACCTGCACTGACATTTGACATTCTGTTTAAGACGTTTAAGATGAACGTGCGTGCGGGACGAGTTAAAGGTTTAACTCGGTTGGTGACCGTGACACCACCATATTTCAGCACACACATGCAGAATAAATATAAAATAATTAATTTTATATAAATTTTGTGCAAAAGGGTGCACTCGTGTTTACATAATTTAACTATGTACACACTACACCGAGAAAAATAAATTAGAAATTTTTTGCATACATTCTGCACGGAGAAAAAATTATAAATTATTATTTTAGTTGGCGGAGTGAGGATTTACTTGAAACAATGTAAAAATACTAACTTAGAGTGGGAAAACATTGAAATTTTATTATCCCAGATAGTAATTTTTAATTTTTCAAAGTATATTTACTTTGCATATTTACTATACAAAGTATACTTTACTAGTAACGTTAGTAATTTTTATAAATTTTTTTCTCAGTATACCCCAGAAGGACAATTACTAAGAAAATAAGTAAAATTATTTGCCAAGTGAACTATAATTCTGGCATATTTTCCTATAAATAATATTTCTATTTTTAATAATTTACATTTTGGATTCAAATCACAAAAATTTATTAGAAAATTTTTAATTCATGTGGATATTACAGTAACATTACTACTTAATGCGTACTTGTAGGGTAATTTTAACTTTAAATTTGAATTATGTTTAATTTTTCGAAAAGTTTTATTGCAACAGCACTAGAAGTCTGATTTTATTGCGATGGTTTTGTCCTTTTTATTCCATAAAAGCTTCATTCGTGTAATAAAGACACCCTCAGCGATAAAACTGGGGTTTTACTGTAATTCTAATATTCTATATCTAGCTCTAAAGAGGCTTTTGCAATAAGAACAAAGCGTCAGCGAATGTTTGTGAGAAAATAAACTTTTTAAAAATAAGAGTGCCATGAATTTTTATTGTTTCTAATATCCTTTATGAAACTATTATGAAGATAACTTGATAGATTTTAATTATATTCTGAACGCGACTTTTATGGACAAACATAAATTTTGTGACAGCTACCTATTACTTTATATTATGTTATTTCAAATTTTAGACCAAATACTGCCATTGATTTAATTTCATTCGATTCAAAGATAACTAATACACTTTAAATGACATCGTAATTTGTTAATGACTGAAAAATGTAATTATATAATGCATATATGTCATAATAAATAAAAACACAACTGTTCTGACAAACAAAATACATTTGTTAAAAGTGTCAATGGCAGAATATTTTAAAAGTACTTTATTTAAAAATATGTCAAATTTCACAACTTCTTGCTGTAAGCTGAAAATTTAAATTAAACTTTTGATGAATGATTAATAAGACAATTCAGCAATTTCACAATATAATTTTAATGAAAGAGGGTGATTTGTTCTGCATCATTATTATTATTTTTATATAGTAGTTTATAATACATCTTTTATTGCTGTTTTTAATTCAAACTTATATTTTTTATTGTGCTTAATGTTTAATATAATAGGAATAAAAAATAATGTTTAAAAATGCATTTTGTAAAAGAAATACACTTTACATAGCGAAACAAATATTATCCTTTCATTATTACAAATATATATATATATATATATATATATATATATGTATATTTAAATATAAATTACCAGTTTTTGATGATTAAGTGTATTTCTATCCTCTATTTTAAAAAGAGCTACTGTATATTTATCATACATCAATGATCGACTTCACAGTATCAGCGGCTTTATGTATTCTTTTAAAAACTAACAAGTTAAATTCCATCAAATATTTCGAAATTAAAAATATTACGTAACAATTTGATGTTTGATTACACAATATTGCTATGAATTTAAAAAGTAAACAAGCTATAAACAAATACCTCAAAAATTCCTTTCGTAAAATATTAATTTCCTTTTGTCACTACTATAAACAACTTAAAACTTTAGAATATAATTAATTCTACTACTACGTATGAACAACTTGTACACATTTTGTTTGAAATTTTTAAGGTTTAAATCTATTATGGATATTCTGATTATATACCCATAAAACTAAAAGTTGAAACTCAATTAATTTCATTTTCAATTCATAAACAAAGAATGCATTTTAATAAAAACAAATCACTTGCAATTTATCACAAAACGCACATCACAAACAAGCGTAAAAACTTCCGGAAAAGATGATAAAAATGTAATCGGAGCGTTTACCCAAAACCACATTTAACTGATCTGATTTCAAAAAGTAGTCGTACATTCACCCAAATAACGTCATTTTGAGGTTACATCGGCAGCAGAGTTTACGTTGCTGAGTTAAGCACCCGAACGCTGTAACCGTGAACAAAACATTATCAAAAATGATTAGACCGGCTCGAGAGATATAGAAGAAAATGTCCGTTTTACCGGGGAAGTGTATATAAAGCTTGCTGAAAAAACTCGCCACACACACTGAATGAAAAAAAGCAACATTACACATTGGAACGAGGAAGAAGGCGGTAGAATGAGGAGCGGGGGAGGGAGAGAAGATCGTTCGGTGAGAGCAGGACGGGAAAACGCGAGAGCTCGAAGGTCGGCGCTTGCCCAGGATGATAGTAATCGAATTGAAAAAGAGGGGAACAACTTACAAAATCCGAAAATCGTGGGAAAAAGTATACGAAGATGGAATGAGCGAGGGCGCAGCTTTTATCAGACTGACAGGACATCTGCCGCGTGCGGTATGGGCGTAAACGTGAGGTGACATCCGAAATCGAAGCGAATCTTTCAGTTAAAAATCCCAAATTGAAACGAAACACGCGAAAGGCAATAAAGAAAAATAGCATAGTTTTACGTCTTTGTTTGTCATGTGGTATAAATATAGAACAGAAAAAGAGCGAGAGTAAAGGAGATGCACGGAGAGAAAAAAAGAAACTGAAAGAAATATAGCGACTCACCGGACGGACGTGAAAAAACGCAATGGCGTTTAGTTCGGGCGTATTTTCCCGTGTTTTATTTTGTTGTTTTGAATTGGATATATATATAAAGCGATTTTTTATGTTGTGTGAATTTACGTCAGAGTCCCTCGTTGCCGACAGGGGGCCGGCCCGTAGTACAAAGTCGTTCTTTCTAAGCGTTTTTCAGCCGGCGAGAGCGAAGAAAATACGCGCAAATACGCGCTTGGCGGCAGGCCTCGGCTGCGCGGCTCGAGCCTGCCTGGCTGGTTGACTGGTGACCGCGGCGCGCCGCGCTGTGCCTGTGACACCCAGTGACGCCCAGTGACGCCGACCAAACGCAAGTCCGATGATCGACGCGCGAACGCACGGACACGCAGTGGCGCCCAGAGCGGCACATGATGACGAGCCGCCGAGCGCGCGGCCCACGGGGAAGGGAAAAAGCACACTAGACTCCTTCACTCCACCGCACTCCACCGACCCATCGAGCCGCGCGACATTATAGCTCTGCACCATTTCTTTATGTTTATCTAATACACGTTTTATCACAACGCACTTTTTTGTACACATTTATCAAACATCAATTTTATTTAACACTTAATTTATCTTTATATGTTGCATTTTTGAATAAATTCAATTTAATGCTTTATCATTGATTACACTTTATCTGACACACTTGATCGATAACAAAAATTATATAATATGTACTTTTAATTTATATACATTCAGTTTGTGTACAAATTTACACTATACACACTTCGCACAAAAATGGGCGATTACGTAAAATATTTGAAAAAATCAGCGTTTTTCAAATACTTTAACTTCGACAATTTCCATGGCGGAGAATTTTTGTGTCAATTTCAAGCCAAAGTTAACTTCAATTTTCATAAAAGTCTATGTTTTTTCAATGAAAATTGTCGAAGCAGCAGTTTAAAAAATGCTCATCTTTTCAAACATTTTAGGAGGCTGCTACTTTTTGTGCGGAGTATATATATTCGTACTAATAAAAATATAAATTAATACCGTAATTTGCTTGACTACTTTTATAGTCAGATTTTTAATTTTCAATCTCCTTTTTTAATTTTTCTTGCCATCAGATGTCGCAAAACGAAGATACCAGAACATACGACAAATAACTAAACTTGGATGTAAAACTATGAAATCTGTATAGTCACAGTGTTGACATTTTCAATTATAGTTGTAACGGTTTTAACTGATTAGTTTTAACTGATGCAAATTTTGTATTATACATGAATCCGTAACCCCTATATAATATTATATAAATATTGATATTTTGATGTCTTTGTACAATAATAATAAACAAAAACATCATGTCTCGCGATATTGTTTTCATTTTCTTGATGTGAAATACGTTGAAAAAAATCTTTGTTGTATAGTAAACAAGCAATGAAATTCATTAGTTTTATGATCGACAATAACTATCTTTTTGCTAAAGTATATAATATAATTAAATGAAAAAATACACATGGAAAAAATCATATGCGAAGGAAAAAAATGAGAATGAAACATATGTAAAGATTACAAACAGATCTTGTTAGCTTCACAAGAAAAACATTCCTGTGCATATATGACTGGAAATATATGTGAGTTCACGAGCGCATGCGCAGATAATTTTCACTGTTTACTGAGCTGCGCCATGCGTTACGAAAATTTCTATTACAGGAACTGCTTTGTTGCCGGTTCAAGCCTCATCTGCATACTAGCAAAAAATTGCAATAGTCACAACAATCGCTTACCTGTTTCTGCTCTTTTTATTTTTCCCTTTCTTCCAGTGCTCTCTCTCTCTCTCTCTCTCTCTCTTATTGATATATACAATTTAATAAAAGTAATTGTTCTATTAATTTTTAATTTCTATTACTTTATTTATTATTACTATTTCATGGACTGTAGTACATTTAACACAGTAGAGTTTGTATTAACTTTAAAACAATAGTTATGATGTATATACGGATAAATACAATTTAAATTAATAAGTAACACTGACGTCATTAATGATACAAATATGATGTTCCCTATTATATATAAAACTAAATTTAAATGAATATTATACTGACAATTAAAAAGATATTTATATAAAATTAAAAACATGAAAATAAAATATTAAAAGAACATTAAACTTTTAGTTTATATTTTCTTGAATATATAAGCACTAATAAAAGTTAGAACAATTAAAGTAGTCCAAAAATCTAAAGAAAAATAAAATTTTAAATATTATTTTTCTTTGTTTGTTTGATAATAATATTATGATATAATAAATAAAATGTATAAGAAATTGCTTCTTTTTAGATTGTAAAATAAATTATATAAACATATTGATCGAATTATTCAATAAAACAGTGTAATAATCGAAAATAAAATACTATGCCATCGACGACTAATTCTACTGTAAGGTGCTTCCCTCTAAAATTTGTGAATCTCCATTATCGACAGAGATAGTGTGTGTGTAAGGAAGATAACTGTAAATAATAGGTATGAGTAAATAATCGTTTGACATTAAATTTGAGCTCTTTCCTAAATTATTATTTTCAACTCTGGAACATTAATTAACAATTTTTACCAACATTTTACATTTTAATTGACTAATCTTCATAAAATTGATATACATATAGATAAAAATGTAAGGAAGTATAAAATAAAATATTGCTAAACATAATCTAAAATTGTTAGAACCCCCTAAATATAAAATTTATAATTCTAAAACAAATATTGCATTTTAAAATATATTATATAAAGAATAAAATAAAAATAAACCATTTTAAAAACGTGTAAAGAGAATAATTTTACAAAAAATTATTTTGAATGTAATTAATTAATACCAACATTTTACATTTTTGTCCAAAACTAGTTCCATTTGATTGGTAATTAGATCTCTCGATTTCAATTTAATATAAAACGAAAATGTAATGATCAAATATGTAAAAGGAGATTTTGCATTACATCCAGTCACTATGAAAATATATTTTGTATTAAATTTATTTCTTTTATTCTTTGTCATGTCTTTAATTGAATATTGAATTTTTTAATTAAAAACGATAATAAAGCAAGGATTGGAATTAATTAAACCGTCTGCAGTTAAATCTTCGCGGTAGCGGAAAAAATGTTTAATCAAGACATTGAATTTAAGCGTGTTAAAGATGTTCGCATTAGTAATGAAGCGTCACATATATTAGGCTTTAAGATTGTGCGTTGAAGGCGAAACTATTAAATGATTCATTATTTTTAACAAACTTAATAATCTGACTAATTATTCCATATTTCAAGGTAATATAGATGACCTTGATAAGTTTTATGGCGTGCATTTTTAGATTTAGGTTAAAGATTATGGTTAATTATCGTCAAAAATTTAGATTCTAATAACTGAAATTAGAAAACCGGCGTATTTACCTTTAAAAGTGACCTAATTTTAAATGCAAAATGCAATTAGATCACAGAAATTAGATTATTAAAAGCGCAATGACTTTTTTAATTAAACGCTTTTATTGTTGAAACGGCGGAAATAATCGTTCGCGTAATCTTAAATTTACAGTGAAATATATTTTCAATACAACAAATAAGTATTCTGCATAATATCTGTGAATAGAATTCGATCTAATTGTAGACACGTACAGTGATTCTATTTGCATCTGCTGATTCGAAAATTCCCTTTTGAATAGAATCGACTACGCATCTTGTCAGTCAATAATAATTGCTTCTAGCAAACTCAATTGTTCATTACTGGTCTTTGACAAACATTTTGCGATTCCCACTTGATAATCATCTCGGCATCCAAAATGAAAGTTTCTTAATATACTCAAATTATCATATTTTATTATATCCTTTTCAATTTTCCTTTTCAACCAAAATATATTTATCTTGTGCTATTTCTATATATTTTATATCTTATTCGTACAAGCTGTAGTTTTTCCTGCAAATCTCAAAGTTAAATTTTCCAAAAAAATAATCCTCGAAATATATTAAATAAAAGTTTAATAGCATAAAATTTGCCAACTGAATGAATCCATAGACATAATTTATGCATAGAATTTCTCGTTAAAGTTTTTTCATCTTTTTAATTTCATTAAAGTACATTCATTTTGTTAAGGTTCTTTAAATTTAATGTTTTTCCAGGAAAAAATTATTGAAAGATTCCCCTTATTTTGAAGATTAAGTTTAATTTTTGTAAAATTGTATTATAGAATGTTTAAACTCTGTATCACAGCTAACGACGAGAAAATGTTTCGATTTAAAGAAATGGAGCATGTTTGTCAATCAGCGATATACATTTTCAAAAAGTTGCGCTGCGTGCGACAAGGTATACGGAAAAATCACGATAAATTATACTGTATTACGAAGTTACGTACATGCATTTAAATGAGGAAATACAAGCTGTCCAGGGATATAAAACCGCCATGGATGTTACATGACAATAAAAACAGTATCGTGTTGCAGATCGAACTGATTTGTTTTTCATACTTGACACCATTCGGTCGAACTGTCGCGTTAATGAAAAAATTGAAGAGCGTGAAGAACGTAAATAATACACAAAGTCGAAGACTATTTAGAAATCCGCGGCTGTATTAGACGCAAGCTTATTAAGCGTAGTCTTTTCAAGTTTTTACTTTACACTTAATAAGAACACTTGCTCGAACGCTTGCACCGCCGACGGTTGCGTCTACTCGCCAAACTGTATTATGTGACAAAGTTCGCGGGAGTTGTTTTAGTGCAGTGTTTTGTGAAAAAGACATTATCAGTTGGCCACTATTTGATCGAGCCTCGCAACTGTAGCTCGAGAATGCTGCACAGTTCATTTTTTTATATTCCTTATTATACTTAAATTCTCTTTCTACGATTGCAATCAATTTTGAATTGATTTCTTTTTTATTATAAACCTATTGTTGAGCGTGATACTAAAAATAAAATTAATTGCTTTCTAAAAAAGCAATATTGTAAAACAAATGAGATAAGAACTTTTATTCTTAAGTCTAATTCAATTGATTTTTAATTCTGAAAAATTGAATTTCAAATTGTTGGACAATTTTCATACTCCTAATAGAATTATAAACGAAATGTATCGGATCAATAGGATGACATTACTTCTAATACTTGTTGTGATGATGGGTGGGTACACTATTCAGAATGATGCCAGTAAATTAGTTCCATTTGGTCGGCATAACAAATCTGTGACAGGGAAAAAGTTTAAAAAAGATTATAAAAAACTGAAGAAGCAAGATGGCGCTTTGAAGCTCGTTGGAGGAATAAAGGGCAGTCATGAAGGTATTGTATTAATGGTTCAAAATTAATTAATCTTGAAGCAGATATATTTCACACCACAGTAACTGAAGATTGATGGGTGAAAGTGAGTTAACCTTACACGATGTGGGATAAATAAAATTGAAAATGAGGAACAAAACCTTTTTAATAAAGAAAAAGAATAAAAATATTTACTTAATAAACAAATGGCTTTTTGTTTAAGAGTAATGAGATTTAACTTTTTTGAATACGGAGTAATTAATTTGTTGATTTTAATATTCTATTGTTTACTTTTCTTCCCCTTTCGTTTAGAAAAAAATTCTTGATAGAAAGAATAAAATTAAAACTTGTTTTTCATTTACTCTATGCACATTCATTATTTGTATTAAGTGTCTTATAGTTATTAACAACATAAAACAATGAAATAATAATGTACACTTAGAAAAGTCATAATTGCTGAAGAGATCCTTAACTATTGTCTTGAAGTCTTTTCAAAAAAGAATGCCGACGGTACAATACGCTTACACGACTTTTGGTATACCCTGAATGGATAGATTTTAAAGTCACTGATAAAATAAATGACGAATGTACAAAATGATTGCTCGTACCCTATTATTGATGAATAGATATTTCTACCCTGCATAGATTTACATCCATTTTCCATTATTTTCTGCCGTGTTCTATTATTTAAAGCTTAGATCATTGATTTTTTTAACCTCGATTTTTCTGGAATTAAATGTATTAAGATGACATAAAACGATAAATATATTTTGCAAAGCATTTCATAAATTAATTAATTTTTCAAAACTCGATAAAATATCCTGACTGGAAATAGTTTGTTTCTTTTAATGTTACATATAAAAATCATATTTCTACAGCTTTTCAAAAATTCAAAAATTACTATCTGTGATAGTAAAATTTACATGCTTTTATACTCTTATTTACTAACTTATGGAGTCATTTTATTATCTATGACAGCATTCTTTTATATTGTGTAAAGTATATCCTTGCCTCGTTAATTAAGTAATTTTTATATTTCATTTTTCTTCGTATATGTATTTTCTTTTATTAAAAAAACACACGAATCTTAACTTACATATCTCGATGCTGTCTTTCGGTTATAGTTGAGATAGTTCTAGCTAATGACGATGCACGTTGATTACCTAACAAACGTCAGAGTCTACGATGTCCAGCGCGTGCAAAACCTTTTCCATACAACAGACTACCTGTTGCTGACGATTGATGTTCATTTTGTCTTCAGTCTTTGCAGAACTTGTACTGATTAGAGACAATTTTTGAGTATACACTTATACTGCAAATACCGTCGTGACAATATTGATCTATGCACCTTTAATACAGGAAATTACTTTATTCCAGATTTCATTTGTGTACAGATATTTGTTCACCTCGAACAAACAAAACATTGGATTATTTGATTTAGAATTCATATTAAATTGAAAACTATAAAGCAATATTTTTAGCTGTGAAATTTTATACTCGCAAAAAAACATATATGACCTTTCTACAGATGCTTTTTGATTTGATGAAAAAATAATTACTATCCGAGTAAACGAAAATAAAAATATAAAAAATATACTTCTAAATAAATATAAATTTATATATTATAATAATTTTTTTTTGTGAAGGGAGATTCTTCTGAACAATATTTTGATTTTCTACATTTAACAATTATATTTCTGTATTATTATTATTAAATATTACTTGTATTATTGTAAGAAAATAATGGTAATTATTTTGCTAAATTTTCATTTCTCATCACTTCATTCATTTATTTTATTATTTTTTTCAAAGGAACAAAAATAATAAAATCGTATTTGAAACATTATTTTTAAAATTCGGCTCTAGTTCATATCGGTAGAATTTCCCTTTAAACCTTTATGCACATTTGGCAGTTGTCCACTATCCACAGGAAACGTAGAAATCCTTCATGATGGTAAATGGGGAGGTATTTGCGACGATGAATGGGATCTCATTGAAGCAGATATTGTTTGTCGACAATTGGGATACGAGACTGCAATAAATGCAACGACAAATGGATTTTTCGGACCATCTAGACGTAAGAATATGCATCAAAAATTGCTATCGTTTATCTAATATCCAGTCATTTTTAGCTTTCACTAAAGTCAATAAATTAAATAAAGTACCGTCATTTAACTAATTCCACTTCGAAAAGGTAATTTTTTAAATTTTATTTTATTTTTAAAGAAATTGGAAAAATTAAAGTTTGAATAATATAGCAAATTAATTTATAGTTATGCTACATTCATGAATTAATAGGGCATTATTGGATGGACAACATTTTTTGTGATGGCAAGGAAACGGAATTGGCACGGTGCCGATTTAACGGTTGGGGAAAATCTGATTGTGAAAGCAGCGAAGCTGCAGGTGTTGTTTGCTTAAACGACGAGGAAAACTATAGAGCGTTTTCTGATTCAAGCAGTGTAAATATTCCGAAAGTTAAAATAAAAGACGTGTACCACCACAAGGTGGAAGTTAGATTGGCTGGCGGAGGAAGGAGGTCTGAAGGAAGAGTTGAAGTTAAATTAGGCAATTCGGGTAAGTGCAGGCATTGTAATAAATATACTTTGCTATAAATATTTTTAAGTGAGTCTGACCAAATTGAAATGCTATTATAATTATGTAAATTATATTGCGAAAAAGTAAACAAAGTAATAAATACATTTTTAGATTGGGGTTTGGTTTGTGGCGATGGATGGTCACTTTTTGAAGCTAATGTGGTTTGTCGACAGTTGGGACTCGGTTATGCTTCTTATGCAATGCATTTAGACTATTTTCGCGACGAAAGAATTCCAATTGTAATTAGCGGAGTTCAGTGCAATGGCAATGAATATAACTTTGGCAACTGTTTTCATCACAAACATATAGATTGTCCAGGTATGCAATATGAAAAACTACTACAATGAGAAAAAAATTAGAGTAAGTTTAGCAATATTTTCTGGCCTAAGTAGGATATACTTGTATTATATTTGTATTTGCTATATTTTATAAGTAAATATATTATAAATTATTGCACTAAACTTACACCAACCTCTTGTTGCGACGGATGTGAGATGACACCCGCGTATAATAAAACATTTTAACCCTGCAATTAAAATAAAATAATTAAAAATATATTCTTCAAAGGTAAAATTTAAAAGCAATGATTACAATCTTCAATTTATATACTACTTGTTAAA
>JABFPK010000453.1:0-15527 GCA_022817445.1 Habroteleia sp. ZL-2020
TTTTAATTATGATTTTTTGATCAACATTGTAAGAATGATAATGCTGACAATTTCATGATAACAAACTGTATTCAATATATAATCATTACTTTTATATTTTAAATTAAGACATTTATATATATATATAAATATTACTTTGGGTCAAATGAATAAAAAATATAAATTTTATTTGAATTAATAATATAATTAACGTTCAGAATAATTTCTACAAAGAGGTAATTTATATACGAGGTCAAAGTTTTCCTAATATTAATCCAAGTAATTTAATATGCTCCATATTATATATATTATCTCTAAAGTGATAAAGAATATATTTTTAGATAAAAGTCACCACAATATTAAAAATTTGTGTTATAAAATACATTATATTCTTTCACACACTTCTTGTTATATTTGAGAAAAGTATCCAATTGTTGTAGTACGTTTGCACAGCCAATTAATTAATTACTCTATTATAACGTAAATGGTTTCATTAATTTATTAATTATTAAATTATAAAGATTGTTTCTTTGTAAATAAAAATGATGAAATAAATATTATTATATCAAATTATTTTAATTTCTGCATCAGTTACAATTTGCAATGATCGATATATTTTGTTTATTTGCTCGACAGAGCTAAAATCCAGTTCAGTTTACGGTCGTTTCTCTTGAATTTAAATCATTACATGAACCTCCGTTTTTATTTTAACATCGATACAAACCGAACCTGAGCAAACATTAATCGAAAATAGGTAGAACTAAGCGACGTTACAGACTAATAGTTACGGATACATGATATAGGATTTAGCTATTAGCTAATCTGTCAAGGTGCAAATCTATGTTCTGTGCCTACAAACGTGTCCATATCTGTTAGTAACTCGACCTTACACAGTTTAGTTTATCGTCTCAGGAGAATCGCAGCATAACGTTATGACCCATTGGCTGTTATGCTACTTCGATCAACTTATGTGCGAATTTAAATTTAACTATAATCAAATTTTCACTATATTTCTTTTAAATAAAAATGGTTAATTAAAAATTCATCAATTGCTTAATAAAATTTACCAAATCTATGTTCAAATATTATTAAAATACAAGAAAACAAATTATTCTAATTATACACTGAGGAAATTGTTACTGTTTTTAACTTTATTTTTATTAAAGAAAATAAATATTGTTGAAATGGTATTTGTTAACGTTTGAAGTACTAAAATATTACAGTTATAAACATAAATTTTAAAGTATTGAAAATTACATGTGAATTGTTTTTTCTCTAGATGTACAAAATTTTCTCACAAGACATAGAGTAACTGATCTAATGTCCTAGATCTCTCTTTCTCTCTCTTTTACGACAGAGCTATGTGCTTGTCCTATACATATCCTTTATATACTAGTATACTAGTTCCTTGAATTTAGTAGGTGGTAGGTAGCGTTACGAGCTGCATTAATTGTCATAAGTTAAGGTTAAGAAGCGTTCCCAAAATATAACCTTTGTTATTCTAAACGCTACAGAGACAGAGAGAGATAGGAGAGAAAATAGACAGAGAAAAAAAGTATGTATAGAAAAAACTATAAATATAAAACGTTATGGTGATTATAATAATTTGTGGTAATTTATATGCAAAGTAAAAAATAGAAATTTGTAGGTTTAATATACAATTAAGATACTACAAAATTACTAAAATATTACTAAAAAATTTCCAAATTATTTAACGATTTGCATAACCCTAACATTTTAATATATAGAATTATATTTATATTTCATTCTTCTAAGAACCTTATGAAAATGTTAATTTTCATTAAAAGTGAATAATTTCGACAATCAAACGATAAGTTAACACAGTATTTTTTTCTTGGTCTACACTTATAAAGGTTTATATATGTTGTATATTTGTCTGAAACAAATTTCAATATTTTAGAATCTTCAAATTAAGTTTGCCATAATTATTTATTTTAATATATATGTACTAGTACATATAATATAAGTTATCTAAATACAATATTTATGAATTATATATAAAATACATGAGTAGGTGTGGCTATATAAATCGATGTACAAATCATATATATCCGTAAATGTGGCTATATACTTCAAATATTTTATATAGTTCAAAGTTCGCTGATATTTCATATATCATGCAGTTCTCTATGAAACACACAACAGAAACTATAATAACGTCCAATACTTATCGAAGTTCAAAAGTACTGTATTTTTATTCATAATTTTGTTATTTATGACTGGGTATAATAATTTTATAAATTACAATTATTAAATATTATGTTTAGGTTAATAAAAATACACTTGCACTTATTCATACAAAATTATAATCTTGAATTATTTAAAATTATAATTGAATGTTCTGAAACTACCGAAATTGATTTATTTGTAAACAAAAGAATGTAATTAAATGGGTTTTGTATACAAGAAACTAAATTCTATCTCGTCACATGAATTATACTATTATCGAAAAAATATGCATATTAAAAGAAAAATTTCATTTAGTAGTCTAACATCTTCTCATCTTTTTACTATTTGCATCCCTACTCAACTCTATAATTTATATTCATACAATGCATTTTTTAAAAGTATGGTCACGATCTTTCTGGTATTAGTCCAGATATTAAATTTTTATCGCATGTTTAAAATTATATATATATATATATATATATTTTAAAAAAATTAAAAAAAAGGAAAATGAAAAATATTCATTCAAATATAAAAAACACACTACAACATTATTTTCATTAAACTTAATTAATAAATCTGTTTAGATATGGAAATTATGATATTATGATTTTTTAATATATTTACCTTGAAATGTATTAAATATCAGATTGTGTTTAATGACAAAGTATATATTATTAGTTAAAGAACGCAGAATAATAAAGATACATTAAGTTTTATTATTTTTTAACAATGTATTATACTGAGTGCATTTTATTATATGTCAACTATTCTATTACACTGATGCAATAAAAGTGTTTTTATTGATGTATAATAGCTTTATTTTAGAGCATAAAACTTATATGATTAAATGGAGCATAATAATAATGCGTATATAATTTTAATGTGTACATTATGTATACATTATACCATTCTAAAATAATGTAACTGATTTTTAAGATTTTTAAGATAAGACTTTTAATTTTTAAGACTGATTTTTAAGACAATTAAGCATATAATATTCTTACTCGTGTATACACAAAATTTATAAAAAATATTTACTATAGATTTATGATGTTGAAGATAATCTCACAAAAAAATACGATTATTGAAATAAAGAAAGGAAAAAGAAATTCAATTTTATAATAAAACACATTTCATTTACTATTTTTAAGAATGATAATATACAAGTTATATTAGATGCATATCATTTGTATAACAAAAATTATACATAAAATCCGATTTTAATTTAAAAATTTATCTAGATTTTTAGCTGTTAATAAATTTATATTACATTTATTAGAAATCAATTTTAATTTTGGTATATCAGTATCAAAACATGTTTAAAATTGCATTATCCCCTTCATACATTATTTAATTTATTATTTAATAATTGAAATTCAATACTTACATTGATAAGCTGATTATACTATTCATTTATATACATTGAATTTTTTTTCAATCTAGCAATAAAAATATTGCTACATAGAAGGTGTAATTTTTTTCAATGCAAATATATTTTAGCTAAAATATACATAATTATAATTGTAACAGGGATAACTATAGTTAGACAGTCTTTTAGTTTAAATAGTAGCTATAAATTAAACAATTTTTCTCTCTACTATTCTAATTTGACCAATATTTTTAATTTGTTATCATAAAGATAAAGAAGCAAATAAACAATTATTAAATTTGGAAATAACTTTTAAAATTTATAATTAATAACATACACTGTATCTCTTTAAATTAAATTAAAGAGAAAGTAATTATTGAAAACATCCATAGTCATATGCAAATTAAATTAATTAGATCGAAAAGTGTGGGACAAAATTTAAGTATTTTTTACTATATAAAATCCTGCATTAACATTAAAAAATATAAGTTTCTATTTAAATTTTGTTAATTGCCCTCTACACATAAAGAAGATTCCAATATTATTAATTTTTCTATAAAATTTACTGAACTTACCAGTAATTGGTAGACAAGTGAAAAACTCGAGATAATTTTATGAAATAAATATATAAAAATAAAGTAATTATTTTAAATTATTTAAATTATTATTTTAAATAAAGTAAATTATCAGGTTTTTTAGTTTTACTTTTTCCCGCAACGTGGCTATGTATAAATTGCAATACACTATAGCATCGGTGCGTGTAGTATATAAGTTTGTGATATACTCAATATTCAAAGCTAGCATCAAATTCGTTTATTGTATATGTAATGCGTTCTTTTTTCTAAGGATAAAAGAAGACATGGATTAGATGCGACGAAAAAGGTTTTATGTTGTATGCTATAATATATATAATAAGTTTTTGTGTGATGTATCTTTGTATATAATGTGATTTTTACTTGACAAATGATATGAATACCATAAAGTTAGTTTACTTGTATGCATGAGTAAATGCTAGGATTCATACGTGAATTATTTCATATAAACGATAAAAGTGTCTGCTTACAATTATACAATCAATTCCTATTTTTAATACAGAATATCTAACCTATATAAATATTCATGGCTAAAATATTTTAAATTTTTACAGAGAACTGAGTTAGGTAATTTTGTATTACTCAAATATATATATATATATATATATTCTCATAGAAATAATTATAAAAAATATTACATATAAGTTTTACTATACAGTTCATTAGTATTAATTGGATTTTTCATTTGTCCACTCATTATACTTACCCAGAAAAGTAATTTTTATTTAACAAAACAATAATTTTTAATTGATTTATTCTTTTATTGATTGATTCGGGAGATAGGGCTAATCTATTTTTGTATTATTTCATAGTGTTAAAAAAAATACTAAGCATATATTTTTTTCTTTCTATTTACGATGCATGTTTCACAAGTATAACTGCTCCGGAACTTTTTCTTCACCCTGTATGTGCGCGCCTTGTAGAAAGATATATAAGCTGCGCAATTCGGTCACTAGAACTACACATAACACCGTATATATATTATATATATATATATATATATATATATATATAGATCAACATACTGCGCAATGTTCATTTCTCTTCGCGAAGTAGCTATCGTCGTACTGCGCCGCTGTGACAACTGAGATTACACGACTGATCGCAGAGAACTAAATTATTCCACTTATTATGCGGTGGAATAATTGATTTTATTTAATATAATTGTTCTTACACGATAACAAAAAATGCACAAAGGCATTTTATAATTTTTTATTCAAAATCTAATTTAATTTATTAATTTACTAAATAGACATGCATCGTTAAAATATAGAAAAAATTGTATATTTATAAGTATAAACAAATATATATATATATATATATTTTATTTGTCTAATAAATTTATATAATATCTATATCTATATAAATTTATTAGACAAATAAAATAAACAAAATTAAAAATAATTAACCAATATAATATAATTAAAATCACAATCACATTAATGTTAGATTTTCATAACTATGTATATATTCTCTAAATCATAAGTAATTAATTTATTCTCGAACTCAAACAATAGTAATTACAAAGCATTTTCATATACGATTTTGAAATCAATGGCAATAATTGCACAACCATTATAAATCAATTAAATGTCAAAGGTATTGCAATTTTGTTATAACATCGGTTTGTGAATGAAAAGATTAAAATCGTTAACTTTGCTATATATATTATTATTTATAGTCATAGTATTATTATTTATTATAGTTCACCTTTACTAATATATATATATGTTAATTTTATTTCACCCTGAAAGAATACATTGATAAGTTATTTATTATTTTTTGACAAATAATTGTGACTCATTTGTTCTCATGCTGTTAAAAATTGAGTAAATAAATTGATATATACTAGAATATGAAGTTCGATTGAAGCACGAACATTAAAAGAATTTACCACTATTCTTATAAATTTAAGGATATAATACCATTATTTATATACTGGCATATGAAATTTGCGAAATATTCATATAAGAAGGTTGCAAATATGATACAATCTGCTTTATGGACCATTCATTTTACATTTTACAAAAGATTTATTACAACGATTCTATTTTAATGAAAATAAATAACTTAAGAAGTTAAAGAATTAAAAATTTAAAAGAATAGCGCATACAAAAGAAACCATTACCCCATAGGGAACAACTAATATCATGACTGCTTTAGAAGATGTTTAAAATTATTCAGTTTACGCTTATACAAGACTTCTACTAAATTACAAAATGTCCTCTAGAGCAAGCTAAAAAGAGTTAAATGGAAAATTTACATTATCTATATATAGTTTACAAAATAACGTCTTCTAAACCTTAAAAATATAAATGAATTGGAATAAAAAATGATATCTCCTTAATATAAACAATTATGTCTTCTTGTAGAAAAATATAATTTCTCCTGAACATATATTACATATTTCTAAAACAAAAAACAGAATTGAAAATCGTATTGTGCAAATGGTGTTAATCGAATATTATTTTTTTAAAGATAATTAATAGAATTAATTCATAGCGACCAGTCACGCAATGGCACTGGTGTGATATTGCTAAAGTTACTTTGTAAGCAATGCAGTCATGCTTGCACTAATATTAATTCGAATAATATATTACATAAATATTGGGAAATTCAATTTCTTTAAATATTATCTAATATAATAATGTATAAATTATATTATAAATATAATATTGTATTTCTGATGTAAACATTTATAAGCATCATTTATAAACAAACCGTTAATAAAATAAATAACAGAGCATTAAAACTGTAAAAATTATTTTATATTTATGAAAATCCAATTATTAGAAAACAAAAATATTTATTAACAAGTTAAATATTAATTTGGCAATATCGATTGTTGTCTGCAGAATTTAAAATTTAAATTAACTTCTATTTATGTCATGCAATTAATGTACGAAAATAATAAAAATAATATGCACAACAGAAATATTTTTATCCTGTAATTAATATTATAATATTTTATATTAAAATTAAACATGTATGGTAGTCCTCAGATCTATAGAGTAAAAATAAAAATATCCATATGCCTGTTATTTATCACATTCTGTTAGATTTGTTAGTTTGAATTTGGATTACATGATTGTTAAAGAATAAGTTTGGAATTAATTTTTTTATGTTATGCCACATTTGTTTAATTTTTTTATGGATTTTTTTTAAAAAAAATGCATAAAAACTTTTAATAACAAATTTCGTACTTCTTCATTGCTGTAAAATAAAATGTCAGTAATTATGTTATAAAAGTTATTTTGTTATATAAGTCGTTTATATTCATTTGCTAAAAATTTTAGATATGAATTTAGCAATACTTAGTTAATATTTAATACTTATAATTAGCATTTATTTACATGAAAAATAATTTTAATAAATATTTGAAAAATCTTATACAACTGACAAAATAATGATAATAATGTAGTCCAAAGATAGTCAATAGTACAACAATCTTATCATAGTACTCATATAGGATGAATATACTGAAGACAAAAATTGATAACTGATTATTAATTACTGCACAAATCTGCAAATGATTATAAAAACATAATATTTTGAAAAATTGTATCAAGTTTAGTTGAATTTTTTATGTGTCACGACTATATATATGTGAGTTGCAAACCATAGTTTGGACAAAGTTAGCACATATCTGTTACCATAATCTGGATAGTAGTCTTGTGCCGAAGTCGGATGTTTTGCTATACTCTAGCAAATTTCAACTGGAATTGTTGTTGACTCTAATTTTACATTGTTTAGAACGTTAAAAAAGGGTTTGCTTTCAAATGAAGATAGTGATACTACAGTGCTTGCAGTAGATATAATGAAATATATATGTTTGCATATAATGCAAGGATCTAATTGATATAATGAAAGGATGCAAAGATTTGCATGCTTTCATTATATCAAGCACTATCTTCTTTTTTACTATACAATTTTCTATAATTATATGTAAATAATATCAATTATAATATCTACTTAATTTTAAGTATGCTTTTGTATTTGTGTTTCGTCGGTTCCATAAGTAGTTACGCTTAAATAATTTTATATTTATCTGGAAACGGAACGTGGTATTTGTTAAATTTGGTACTGTACTTGAAATCTAATAGAATTTGATTAATAGAAATTTTAATTCAATAAGTAACATTTTAATTAAGTATAAATATATTAAAATTTAGTGTCCCAAGGAAATATATCAATCGTTTCCAAAATTGTATTTTTCAAATTATACCTGGCAAAATTAAAATGTTGCTTTTCCATGGGCAAACTTGTGTCTATGTATTCTTTTTTAATTTCTTGTATTATGAAAAGAATGGATGCATTACTTTGGATGTCAATTCGCCTCGGTAAACGAAATACGCGAGAGTGACGTCACTTGATTAGTTTCCAGACCACTCATACGTGAAAAACAACGAGAAACGAAAAATGGTAGCGACGTATCATGTTACCGTATATGATTCCGCAAGTAATTCATTCTTTTCGTGTAAAAGCTGGTTCTGTTCACATTTTACTGGTGACAGAAGAACAGTGGTTGGCATTGTGTGGCCGTTCTGAGTGCTCATATCAGAAGGTGCCACGCTCTACACATGCGAAGACGTTTGCAATTCTATAGTACAGTATATTGTTTTTTAAGTATTAAGAATATTTAACAAAGTAACAGAAATCCACAATTGGAAAAAACGAAGAGTTCTACTTTTATTATTTCAAATATTAAAATGTATGATTTCAAAAAGAAAGAAAAATGAATACAAATAAATTGTATCGTGCAATATTAGTATGTGTTCATAGTTTATTTATTATAGTATGATATACAAATCCGTCTTTAAATAATTTAAATCTAATTACTCTGATATTTTTAATATCGATATTCATGAAATATTTTAAATTTACTTTTATATATTATTTTTTATTTGTGAATTTAATTCGTACCAATTATTTATTAAAGTTAAAAATAACAATATTGTAATTATTCAATAACAATTAAATTGAAATGAAAACTAATAATTTACGTTTAAATTTTTCCAGATATATCTGTCTTTTTTTAAACGAAATTCATAACCATCATAATTTAAGAATCACAGGCAATAAAATATACTATTTATATTTTCGATAATTTGAATAGAGATATCATGTTTTTCGCAAGTGTTAAATATTTCGATATAAAATATTATATAGCAGAAATAAACGATTTTGAAATTGATACAATTTGTTACACGAAACATGTTATAACAACAGCATTATAATAATAGCAATGCTACATTATTTTAAAATAAGTAAAGTATAGTCCAATTAATAAATTAATGCATCGATAAAAAGTTCTTTAAAAATAAAATACTTTATTGGAAAAATAACATTTGTGAGTAATGCCATTTTAAATTAATTATTACAAAATATAGAAAAATTTAATATAATAAACAATTAAAAGTCATATTACTTATGATAGCTTTACAATAAAGTTTAGTAAATGTGTGTGTGTGTTTAAAATTTTGTTTCTTAGGTATGATATATATAATTATGATAACTATGGTAAATATATAGATGAGTCTGTATTTAATATTTTGTGTATTGAGATTATAGAACATATAAAAATTAAATAAATTCATGATCAATATACATTGATTGTCGCGCGTATGTAAATTTAATAGGTAAATCTAAAGAATCATTGAGAAACCTTATGCTACATTACGTAAAATATTATGCTGATTACAAATACGCAAAATATCTATGTGGCTGAAGTCCGGAACGATTTTGACACGAATTTTTTTTTCGTTTAAAAAGTACTCTAGCCCCAGGTAATCCAAAATGAGTTTCCCACTAAATTCAAATCATTTTCAGCCACATAAATATCTTATTTTTAATCTAAAACATTATTAGTATAATGCAATAGTATAATAATAATAATTGTTCAGAACATCGTAATCCAATTAAAAAAATAATAAATGTTATATGTACGATTTTGCTCATTGTATTAAATGCATTTCCATCAGTGATCTCAAGTCTACGTCGTTTTATATTTCCGGTGCTGTGAATTTCCCTTAAAATCTCATGTTCGCTGAAAGGAAGTGGGAAAATGAAACTGAAGTAGGAAAATGAAACTGGGATCCAAGCTATTATGTAACGAAGATGGACAAAAAACGATATCTTTTTCAACTCGGGCGATGCATCTATCAACATTCTGTTAACACTTAAAAAAATCATGGAATTGAAAATTGGAATAAAAATAAAAAGTGCAGTATACTTTGACAGTCGAAAATTGTTTTGAAAAATGTAAACGATATTTTTCATTCAATTTAATGACGAGAGAAGCTGGAAGTGCCTTTTAAACAGTATGCATACAATTTGCCTTTTTTTAAATTGTATATTTCTCTGCACCTTTTAACTCTAAATGCAAACACGATAAATAAATTCTATATATATTTAACATGACATATTGAAAAATGAAGATTGGTTTTTTATTTAAAATAAGTAACAATAAACCAAAGCGTTTTTATCTTGAATTATAAGGGACATTTAAAAGAATTCGATGTTTCCTTTTATTTTTTTTCAGTTCATTGCAATATACAAATTATTAAGAAAATAATTTCGATGCTAATAAGTCATGAAGGCTGTTTTGTTGATAATTAATTAGGGAATATTTGTTGTGTATGAAAAGCATAAGGTAATCCTTGCGTGACTGATGGCACGTATTAGCTAAAGTAAACTTTTTTATGGCACGACAAGATTATTCAATGACTCATGCACTTCACAAATTAGTATTACATGAAAAATGTAATGGGATTCCTTTATTATTAAAAAGAAAAATATTTACGCTACGGCATTAAAAATGAACAGTTTAAAATCAGAGTGATAAAATCGATTTATACAAAAAGTAATATTTTTACTCTAGTGAAGTATATAACGTTTATAAGAATGACTTTTGATAAACAATTTGATAATTTTAGTTTGATAGTGATTATGAAAATAATTTTTTTCATGAATCTATTATCATTTATAAATGTGTCATGAGGTTCATTTTGTATTCATAATTCTCACCCGAAATGGCATTTAGCGTCGTGCGCACATTGTTTTAATTTTTTAGGTTAGGTTTTGTTGTAAATTTTCCTTTTTTAATATTTTCTTTCCTGCTTATCATCTTGTTTGTGGCATTTGAGCCAGCAATTTTAATTTCTGTTATTATTTAATGCAAAATTATAACTTTAAAAATAATTATTCTTTTATCCATAAAACATGTTTTCGAAACACTATTGAAATGAAAATCATTTTTCAATAAAAGGTAAAAGGATTGGAGTTACGGTAATGCGTCATTTTTAAAAGTGCAGCACAAAAAAATTCAATTGAAAATTAGTTATAATTAAATTAGATAGAACGCTGCCTTTAGAAATAGATAATTATAATATGAACGTGCACTAATTATTACTCGTCGGTACGGTGATTACGACACACGAAAGCAATTCGTTGTATGTTGCATGTTACATTACATGTGCAGTATTGTGTGTCAACATAACTCTAATCATTATCGATTTCATGTATACGTTATTACAGACCACTATCAGCTTTAGCTTATTGTTCCATTTAATGACAAATTTTACAAAAATGGTGATTTAATATGGAGCTTTAATGTTACAATTTAATTCAAATCTTGCATTCACACCCCCGAAATAAAGGTCTTATTATTGAAGTTTTTATCAAAGATTATAATTCGCACACAAAATGTAGTGTTATTCACACGTCGTCCTAAAATAAATATAAAAGCTTTCGTTCGCGTGTTCTTGGTGCGAAAGAAGTTCAGGAAAGTTCATATACCAAAATGTACTGAGATCGATATTTTTCGAGTTATTATTCTTCAGAGTTCAAATTTAAAAAATTTGAACAATATCATAGTAAAATTAAATTATGGAAACAGAATAAACAGAACAGAAACAAATGCATAAACAAAGTTTTAAATCAATTTTAATCTATTTCATTAACAATTTAAAATAATTAACGAAGTCAATATATGAAAACTAATACTTTCACAACTAATTTTAGTAAAAAACATAAACACTTGTATGGAAACAATTTGCCATGTGCTTACACAAACAATAATAATTGTGTTATAATTTGGTTCTACCTAATTTCATATTTTGATAACTTATTAACATAATTATTTCACTTTTAAATTACAATATAATTTAGTCAATTTCAAAAATATATTATTAATTAGTTTGTGTTATCAAAATAACTAATCATCGTTTATCTCTCTTCAAGTATTTTTCAATAATATTAAATATTTACTTAACGTAACTAAAATGTTATTTCAATAAAAAATTTCATACACCCGAGTGGAAAAAAATTGTCTGGGTGGATGAGTCTAGAAATACTCTGGATTATGTCTTTATTATTATACGCTGGAAATGATATAGGAGAGTCTGGATAGAGTAAGTATAAAAAAGTCTAGAAACAGTCTGGATAGAGTTTGTATAAAGAGCGCTATCCACAGACGGTATCCAGACTTGATTCAAGTAATATTTAAAAAATTAAAATCTTGTCCACTGCGGGATTTGAACTCGAGACGGTCGGTTTCTGAGTCAGGCTCTTTAACGATTGATCTACCAAAGACCACGTGATGTACTATAACCTTTTAAATATTCTTCTTGGTACTACTCCGTCAGGCAAGTAAATTCTCGCTATCAAATTTGATGCAATATAATATTTTACATTTCTAATAACGTAAAATATTTGAAAAATATTTAATAAATAAATTATATAAGTTTTATATTTTATATTAAATGTTTTTAAATAAATAAATAATAACAAAATGATTCAGACTTCTTTATACTTACTCTATCCAGACTTTTTCTAATCATTTCCAGCGTCCGGTAAGACATAATCCAGAGAATTACAAGACTGATCATCCAGCCGATATCCATACTCGATCCCGACAATTTTTTTCCACTCGGGTATGCCTTATTCATAACGTTGAAAGCGACGTCACTTGGCTTATAGCATTAACTATTGGAGATAGATGTCATGTTGTTAACATGATTTTGTTATCGTTTTAAAAAAGTTAAACACGGTTGTTCGTTTCAATTTAGTGAAAAAATATTAAATATTAAGGGGAAAAAGGGCTGTTTGCCAAATTGTCCTAACAGTGCAAAAAGCTGTTCAGATTTATCGTTTTATTGATTTCCTTATCGAGATTACGTACGTGACAGAAAACAAATCTGGATCATCAAAGTGAAAACGTGCTCCGTAAGTGAAGTAAATATATTTCGAGCATAAAGAAAAGCTGACATTAAATTTGAAATAAAATAATATTCAGATTAATGTAAATTACTTAAATGATTACACGCAAATAAATTAAATCTGTTTTTTACGTTACAGTAAAAAATAAACATATTTTAAATAATTCTATTTGCTACCGCAAAGTGACGCTGCCGGTGCGCCAAGTGAATGAAGATAAGGTGTAGTTAGTTTAGTTTAGTTATGATAATAATAGTATGCATATTTATTTTTATTTATTTATTTTGTTCAATTTTTATTTTTACTTATTTTATTATATGTATTTGGATAGTTAATTACGTCCATCAAATAACTTATTGAAATTATTAAATTAAATTTATTATATTATTAACTGTAACTGTTTTTTGAGAAATATAAATACGTAATGGTGCCTTACAATTATTGGATGTTTAATATAAAATGTTTTATATTTAGTATCAGTTATAATATTTCAATAATTTATTTGTATATACATATTATTACAATAAAATATCATATTTTACGTACTGATGTAAAAAGAAATAATTGATTACATTTTTTTAAAATTAAATAGGATATTTTATTTTATTTTCAAATCATAATTAAAGCAGTTGTTTAGCTTTGATTGCCGTCTTGTCGAAATTACTCTTTATGAACTTGGTCTACTTTAATATTGAACTCGCCAATTTAATTAAACGTATTTCTTAATTAAGGGTTTACTTTTTCGCGACAATTTCAGAAATTCAAGATTTTTATTTTTATGTATATGCATAATAATAATTTTTAACATGTAATATCGGACGAGGTTCAAAATGAATGAGCATTAAAAAGAAATGTACTGTTGCGAAACGCTTAAAAACGTATTTTAGGCCTTTGTTTATACTATTTTAAATGCCAATTTGCAATCGCTGTGAAATTTAGAAATACGAATATATTGTAAGCATTACATAATTTATATTTCTTAAAAGGTTTCGACTTTTCAAAAAATAATTCGGCTAAATTACTTGGCCGAAAAGAAAGCAATAAATTATATAATTTCGTAAGAGAAATTACTACACACACAAGGCGTTCTTACAATAAACGACGCGTCAGCCGTGGTCATCATCTTGGCCCGGGCACATTTACCGGCGTAATATTTTCACATCAAAACTCAATATGTACCCACTTCTCGGTGACACATCCAACCGATCGTTTGCTCGAGTGCAGCATCCACTGCACTCATAATCGAACGCATTTTACGCGTTAGTGTCCGCGAAAACTAGACGAAGCATATATAAAAAAATACAAATAACATGATATCATAACTCACTCGTTTGCTTGAGTGCAACATCCACTGCACTCATAGTCGAACGCACTTCACGCGTTAGTGTCCGAGTGCACAGTAGGTTAAAATAAATCGGTGTAAAGTGTTATAATTTAAGTCAAACATACATACATGAAATAAAGTTATATGTTAGTTAGGAGATGCACTTTTTACAAGAAAGATATATACTCTCATACAAACTATTACAGCGTACATTAATTGAACTTTCATTTTAATGAAATTATAATGAAAAATAAATAAATTAATCTAAACATTTGAAAATATTATACAATAATGTGCTAGAATATAATTTCAGTATTTCGTAGATTTATATAAAATCACAGTGCATAAATAATTAAAATCAATTCACTCAGAAAAATATTTTATTATGTGCAACTAAATAGTTTAGTTGGCTATAATTAGTTAATCTAAACAAAAATATTTATAATAGACGTTATGCATCTCCAATAGCCCAGTGAAAACGTTCGACTAACACCGTAGCGTCTCAAGTTTTGAATCCTACAGAGTGAGATATTTTTTCGAACGATATATATTAATTTTTTTTATAATTGTAATTTTTTTTATAATTGTACAATTATAAAAATGTATACGAAAACCTTATTAGTTCCAGAGTTTATTACTCTATGTAACTATGGTGTGATATATGAACTAAAATTTTTGGTTGAGATAATTTAGTTATTTTTGTGTTAAACGAACAAAATTATTTAATTGTGTGAGTCAAAGATTTGGTTGATCATATTTCTACTAAATAATTTGGTTGGGAAAACCAAATTTTTGTTGGTACAACAAAACATTTTACTGAATATTTTATGATAAATTGTTTCATTTAACTGTAAAT